>APFE031660929.1:0-55285 GCA_000404065.3 Pinus taeda
TGGTTTGCAGGTTGGCAGCCCTGCATCAAGTGGTATCAGAGCGGGAACAGTTTCCTTTGAAGGTTCAGTGTTTTTTTTTAATTGCATGTGATGATTTTTGGACTGATGAATATTGATTTACAGGAATAATGAAGAAATCTCAGCGGAAAGAAGGAGAAGTGAATGTGGCAGAACCTAAAGATTCAACAGAGGTTGAATAAAGTTGTAGATGAGGGAAGCCTACATGAGCAGTGGAGGATGCTCAAAAGGTTCGCAGAGGAACTATGATTACCAAAAGACCAGATCCGGAGGGAAGGATTGGTGAGGTAAGTGGCAGCAAAAGAGTTTTCTATGGCAAAGGCTTCATGCAACTCATAGGGGAGCAACTCATGGCGAAGGAGATGACTACTAAAAGTCATAAAGGAGAAAGGAGAGGTTCAAAAAGAAGCCACAGAGATGAGATGACTACAAGAGTTCGAGAAAGAAAGATTGTAGAAATAAAGGCACAGTTACAGGCACTGGAAGAACGGCTGCAGGAGCAGGAAAAGCAGAAAGGAAAATGTATCTTTCCACTGAAGGGAAAGAGAGTGATTTGGCAACAATTGAAGAGGAGGTTGAGGCAAATTTTGATTGCCTTGGTGAGAAAGGGACTTAGAATTCTTGTGCCAGAGATGAAATTTGAAAATCGCACATGTAAATTGGTTCAAAGGAAACTGTTGAAGGAAGCAGTGAGGAATAAAAAGACTTACAGTTTAAAAACTGATGAGTTGTGTATGTTTGCAGGTGATGTGATTACAGGTGTTGAGGAGGATGTGCCATCTTATGAAATTGTTACAGCACAAGAGGAAGTTCTTGTGGAAGTGAATCAGTCTGAAGCACAGATAAAGGAAGTAATAGTTGATACTGAAAGTTTATGTGTGAATGCAAGTGATGATGATATGCTTCAGCGATGCTACTGAGAGATTGCATTGTTAGAATATTGGTTGGAGAATCCACAGTATGATAAGCAGATTGCAGAAGAAAGAGGCCAGTGCAGTGAACAAGAGGGAAAAGTGGTAGATGAAGTTGCAGCTGAAGTTACAGATGAAATCGCAGGTGATGAGCCAAAGCATGTTGCAGAGGGACAGGAAGTTTGGGAGGTAGCAACATCTATGGCGACTGCAGTAGCAACATCCATAGTGGCAGCTGAGACAACAGTGATAGCAGCAGAAGAGGCACTGAAACCTTATGATTTTTATTCTAACAATTGTTTTGTGAGTACAGGTCTTACTGAAGAAGCTGGAGAAAGTCTGCTAGACAAAGAAATTAAAATGATGATGCGGAGGATGATGAAGGAGTCCTGGAAGAGACCAGCACCAGTGAAGCAAAAGAGCAACAGCAACAGGAAGACAACAGAAGATTGCAAAAGTGCAGCCAGTGGAGCAAAGCAGCATAAGGTATGGAGACCTAGAGAAGAACAACAGACAAAAACAACGGCAAATGGAAACTTGCAGCACAAAGTATGGGATCCAGGCACATGATCAGGGGATCATGATTAATTTTAAGGTTGGGTGTATGATGTAAGAGCATCTAGAACATCTTCATTTGTAAATATGGAATAAAATGAGGATAGGATTTCTATGTTTTTTTTAGTTAAAATTAGGATGAAAAAATAGGGAATAAAGCTTCCAGCTTTAAGTCATTGTGTAAAAAAAGAAAAATCTTGCTTTTTCTAGGAGATAAGGTCTCATCTATCCTTTATGTACATATCCATTATTCTTATAAATGAATGAAGCAGCTAAAGCTCTCATCAGAGAGGGAGGCGGCGTCAACGCATAATTTCAAAACCTCTCCAGCGTTTTAGTGCAATGGTTTTTTTTTATGCATGTGTCCATAATTAATTGACTGTGTGTGTATGGACTGTGGGGTAGTGCGCTCTGCTATAAGTTTTATGGCATCCGGTTGTGGATAATTCTTATGTTATTTAAATTGTTGTGCGTTAAACGGTGATTCACTGTGCGTATATTATATATATATCCATGGAGAAACGTTGTGAGGATTAAATATGGTGTGCGCATTTGCTGTGAACGTGGAGAGCAGGAGCGCTTGCGTATGGAGAGGGGATGTATGTGCGTATTAAGTTGTGTTTGTGGCTATTTCCATAGCAATTGTATTTTCTGCCTGTGGTAATTTATAATTCCGGTGCGTACAGAATGGTGGGTCGGTAGAAATGTGCGGTTTTGGTATGAACAGCAAAACTGTAGCTTTGAATTGCATTAATAATGCGTAGACAGTGAAACGTTGGATTAAACCCTGTGTGTAAGTGTGTGGAGATAGATGTGCGCATATGAATTGTGTTGCGGGTGCATTTAACTGTGTGGAATGCTTGCTTATAGGTGTTGAATGTGTGTAAAACGTTGGGCAGCGTAATGCATGACTATAAACTTAACTGCGTGGAATGATAAGGAGCCGTGGTTTTATTAAATATTCTTTTAACTGTTGCATGGTGGCTGGAAGGCAGCGACGGGTGCGTCTGTGCTTTATCGATTTTGCATTTTGTAAAACTTTAAATCTATGGTGCTGGAAATAGGATTCGAGATTGAGAGCATTTTAGCCTGAATGGTTTCAGCAAACATAATAATTATGCGAATGCTCTCTTCGGTCTACTACGAAGAAATGATACATGTCTACAGGTTTGTTTATTGTATGGTTACGGGTCTTCAACAATAATTCTGATGTGATACCTTTCCACTGAAAGGAAATTATTGTATAGATGATCCTGGTTTGCAGGCTAGCTCAGCCTGTCATCAGGTGGTATCAGAGCGGGAACAGTTTCCTCTGAAGGTTCAAGTGTTTTTTTTGTTAATTGCATGTGATGATTTTTGGACTGATGAATATTGATTTACAAGAATAGTGAAGAAATCTCAGCGGAAAGAAGGAGAAATGAATGTGGAAAAGTTGCAGATGGGAGAAGCCTACAGGAGCAGTAGAGGATGCTCAAAAGGTTCCAGCAGAGGACCAATGATTACCAAAAGACCAGATTCGGAGGGAAGGATTGGTGAGGTAAGTGGCAGCAAAAGAGTTTGTTGTGGCAGAGGCTTCATGCAACGCATAGGTGAAGAACTTATGGCGATGGAGAAGACTACTAAAAGTCATAAAGGAGAAAGCAGAGGTTCGAAAAGAAGCCACAGAGATGAGATGACTACAGGAGTTCGAGAAAGAAAGATTGCAGAAATAAAGGCACAGTTACAGGCACTGGAAGAACGGCTGCAGGAGCAGGAAAAGCAGAAAGGAAAATGGATCTTTCCACTGAAGGGAACGAGAGTGATTTTGCGACAATTGCAGAGGAGGTTGAAGCAAATTCTGATTGCCTTGGTGAGAAAGGGACTTAGAATTCTTGTGCCAGAGATGAAATTTGAAAATCCCACATGTAGATTGGTTCAAAGGAAACTGTTGAAAGAAGCAGTGAGGACTAAAAAGACTTGTAGTTTAAAAACTGATGAGTTGTGTATGTTTGCAGGTGATGTGATTACAGGTGTTGAGGAGGATGTGCCATCTTATGAAATTGTTACAGCACAAGAGGAAGTTTTTATAGATGCAGAAGAAGTGAATCAGTCTGAAGCACAGATAAAGGAAGTAACAGTTGATACTGAAAGTTTATGTATGTATGCAGATGATGATGAGGTGCTTCAGCTATGCTACAGAGAAATTGCATTGCTAGAATATTGGTTGGAGAATCCACAGTATGACAGGGAGATTGCAGAAGAAAGAGGCCAGTGCAGTGAACCAAAAGTTGCAGATGAAGTTGCAGATGAAATTACAGATGAAATTGCAGGTGATGAACCAAAGCATGTTGCAGAGGGACAGGAAGTTTGGGAGGTAGCAACATCTATGGCGACAGAGGTAGCAACATCTATGGTGACAGCGGCAGCAACATGTGGATTGATAGCAGCAGAAGAGGCACTAATGCCTTATATTTTTATTCTAACAATTGTTTTGTGAATACAAGGTTTATTGAAGATGCTGGACAAAGTCTATTAGACCGAGAAATTGAGATGATGAGGCGGATGATGGTGAAAGAATCCTAGAAGAGACCAGTAGCACCGAAACAAAAGAGAAGCGGCAAAAGGAAGACAATAGAAGATTATGAAAGTGCATCTAGTGGAGAGATGCAGCATAAAGTGTGGAGACCTGGAGAAGAACAACAGACAAAAGCAATGGCAACTGGAAACGTGCAGAACAAAGTATGGGATCCAGGCATACACAGATCCGAACACATGATCAGGAGATCATGATTAATTTTAAGGTTGGGTGTATGATGTGGGAGCATCTAGAACATTTCCATTTGTAAATATAGAATAAAATGGGGATAAAATTTCTGTGTTTTTTTTAATTAAAAAAGTAGGGAATAAAGCTTCCAGCTTTAAGTCATCGTGTAAAAAAGGAAAAATCTTGCTTTTTCTAGGAGATAAGGAGAGGATCTATTCCTTATCTATATATCCATTATTATTATAAATAAAACAAGCAGCTAAGCTCTCAAGATCAGAGAGAGAGGGGGCGTGCCAAAAGTATTCGGATTATATTCTCCGCGTCCTCATGGATCATTGGTTCCTTGTTAATAGATGTGTGGATTCAACAGTTTATTCGAACTGCGTATTAATTGTTTAATGGATTCCGCATATACATAGATAACTCTGTGTTTAATTCTGAGCAGAGATGTATGCATTGTTTTTTTTTATGTGTGCGTGGATTATGGCGGCCCTGAGGAGCGAATTAACATAAGGATTGGCGTAGGGAAGCATTTCTGTGTAGGCGGAATATTTGACTATGTAATGACCGTGTATTACATTTGCTGTGCGGCTCATATATAAACTATTTGGTATTATTAATCCACCGGACTGTATGTGAGTATTAACTATTACTGTGTGCGCGCCATTTATATAATAGATATACTGTATGTGTGTGGTAGTTGTTAATAGTGCGCAGGCTGTGTGTGTTAAGACAGCGTTAGGACGGTGATGGTATAGGTTCAAACCGGTGTGTAGTTGTTCTCTACGTGTGGAGAGGGTTGCCGGTGGCGCAACAGATGTGATGAGCCAGCTGTATGTTAATACAAGATGCGATTATGAAGTACATGTTAAACATCCCACTGCATTTTTCAGCTGCATGTTTAATTGTTTGAGAGCTCACGTTAATTCTTTGGTGGAACGTTGCTCAGGAGTTGAAAGCTCATTAATTTGAGTTCATGTGGTATCAGGCCAATTCAAATACACCGTGCGGAGAAGAGGCCTTTAGAACTGATATGGGAAAGGTCTGATGTTCACGAGCGAGGTCAGTATAAAGCAGAGTATGAAGGTGAGTCGGGTCCGTCATTTAGAAAGAGGGAGACTGTTGTAGTGATCACCGATAATCCAAACTGCGAAAGCTCCAAAGGCAGCATATGAAGTTTGATGATCGACATTTGCTAATTGTGCTGCGGATTTATCAGTCAAAGATCACAAGAGGAGGAGCGGATTTATCAGTCAAAGACCACACTAAGGATGGAGGAGGCTTCTTTGCCATATGAGGAGCGCGTGGTTTTGTTGGAGTTAATGATTTGTTGAAGCTAGAGGAAAGGATATATGCAGGTTTTCCCATGTGTCTCACACAGTGGATGAAATTAAACAGAGATTTAAGCTAGTCGAAGAAAATAGTCAGTTGCACATCGAAATATAAGGTTGAGTTTGAAGATCTTGGTTTGTACGCCAGCCTGCCCTGCATCAGAGTGGAAACATTACATATTGATTTCCTCTTACAATAATCCTATCAATAAGAAAATAAAAGTTAATATGCCTTTACACAATTATCGCTTCCCATATGACTCATTGAATGATGACTCTCCATAATCTATTTTAAAGATGGCTTTCTCATATAACAAATTTCAATATTCACACTTCTTTGCGTCAAACAACCACTTTCCATTTTTCGTTTTTCTTTTTTTTAACCACAAAATTCTAATATTATGAGAAAAAAAAAAACCCTTTAAAATATATGATAAAATACATAAAAAGATAAAATTAACCAAAATCAATCCTCCTAACAACCACTTTCCATTTTTCTTTTTTCTAAACCACAAAATTCTAATATCATGAGAAAAATAAAAGAAAAACCCCTTAAAATATATGATAAAATACATAAAAAGATAAAATTAACCAAAATCAATCCTCCTACTAAATAATTACTTGATATACTTCAGAATTATTTATCTTGGCCTCTATTTTTCCCACTAATTTTCCGTAGTACCATAAGTTTTTAAACATATCATAAGTGCTTGAAGCCATCATTATAACTTATCGTATAAAAGGGAAAACAAATTGTCAATAATTTTAACTCCTCTCCTTATTCATATCAACAAAGGAAATTGAGAATTTCACAAAGTTAACATCCATCCTAGTTTTATTAGAAATCTATTACTTCTTGAACTTGTATCATGTTATATAAAAGAACATTATCCACAAATAGTAAGCAAAATAGAGATAAATCTCATCCAATTATATATATATATATATATGGGGGAAGGAAATTGCAAATTTCACCAAGTTTACATAAAAGAACATTATTCACAAATGTTCACAAATGATAAGTGAAATAGACATAAATTTCATCCCAATTTTATATGTACTATAAATTTAATTATTCTTGCCCTATTTATATATATTTATATATATATAAAGGAATCAACAACTAGGGGGGTGGGGTGAGCTTGTACTGGCATAAAAGGTTGATTTGGAAGGCTACCACTAAACTTCTAGGTGAATCCATGCATTGCCCCCAACCACAAACTTCACAAAAACTTTATATCAGGATGGTGGGTGGGGATACGGGTTGACTTGCACTGACATATAAGGTTGATTAAGACCACTACCACTAAACCTCTAGATGAATACATGCATGCCCCCAACCACAAACTTCACAAAGACTTTATATCACAATGGTAGGTAGAGATAGGGGTAAACTTATACTGACATATAATAAAGTTGATTAAAACCACTAAAAAAATTCACGTTGTTATTATGCGTTCTTATCTAACATCACACGTCCCACAAAACTCTTCATCCAACCATTTCCCAAAAGAGTCTACATCCATCCTCAGAGTTCACAGCCATTTCCCAAAAGAGTCTACATCCATCCTCAGAGATCAATTGTCAATGAATATTGGATTTGGTGATCTTTGTTGTACCCAACATCGGGCACCCATTGCGTTAAATCTTTCTGAACTTTCCAATCAAAAAGACTTTGTCATTCCAGCTTGATGTCCTCCTGACAGGACATCAACAGGAGTCAAGGACATCAACAATTTGTGCCCGCACTCTGAGCCCTCCGTGACCCGTCTACCCCCGCGCATAAGAGAAATCTCACTGGAATGCTGAAGTTTTATAGTGTCTTCACAGCCACCAGGTGTGAACGTGGAATTCAGACAAAACCCCAAGAACCAACAGCGTGGAACGGAGGGAAGAAACCGGAGATTCCATAATGCGGAACCTTCCAAATTTAACAAGCCTCAGTCCGAAAGGCAGTGCCTGCACCATTAACCAACCCAACACCTTATATGATGTGCATCGTACCCACGCTCGCATCGACCTGTTCTGTTTTTATGAATGGGTAACAATCTCAATCAATTAGTTTGGTAGAAGGTTTTCATTTATGTGGAGATTTGGTTTCTATAAATCTAGCAGTTTAATTTGAAGCATAGTCCATTTAAAAAATTGCTCCAATCCTAATTTCTTTTGTTGGAAAAAAAAAAAAAAACAAATTTAACAATCTCAATGGTACCTCTACATTAAATGTTAACAACAACCTTGCCTCATCTCCTTTTGTAATAAAGTTTTATTACTTATTTAATGCAAGTGCTAATGGCATTGAATTGATACATCCATTACAATTTAGGGTAAATATTTATTTATTAATTCTTAAAAAAATATTAGTTACTCTTAAATACATTTTGAATTTCATGGAATATGAAGAGGTGCAGGCTGATAATTGGCTGCCATAACTTCAAATGTTATTATCACTAACAATTGCCCCAAAAGGTGCAAAGAGACCCTATAGATTTATTAGATGTCAAAAGTTGTAAGAGAAATGCATTTGTAGACATGTATCCCATATGTTTTTGCATTTTGAATTTGGGGATTATAGTGTATCATCTTGGGGCATATTATACATTGCAAATATAAAGATAACTACCTATTGAAAATGTATTGAGCATTAAAAAATGAGATTCATTGCATCATATTTCATTGAGAAACAAGAAAATGAGTTCATTATAAATAACATTTCTATATTTACTTTTCATTATAATATAAATCCATACCATCATAGATCAATGCAAACCCAATTTTCAGCCACAAAAGCTCCCTGCAAAGTTTGTATAAAAAATTAATGGAGGAGAAATTTAGGTTGTATTATAAAGTTTGTACAAAAAGTAAAAGAATGTGAACGGAGTCCAGTATCTAAAATAAAAAGAATTAATGAAGGCAGTCACTAATTGCATATTCTAGAGAATTGGAATTAATGAAGGCAGTCACTAATTGCATATTCTAGAGAATTGGAATTAATGAAGGCAGTCACTAATTGCATATTCTAGAGAATTGGAATTAATGAAGGCAGTCACTAATTGCATATTCTAGAGAATTGGAATTAATGAAGGCAGTCACTAATTGCATATTCTAGAGTATTGGAATTTCAAAATCTTTTGACTGTAATTTTTATATTCAATATCTTAAGGGTGAGAGGGGCACGATATAATTTACTTCCATTTAAGCTCTCAAAAGAGGTATTGTTTGGTTCACTCTATGGATGTTTGTAAACTATAAATCACCACAATTTTTTTTTGCTCAAGATATGGATTCATTTTTACATTTCTCACTCAAGGGTGAACATAAAAAAAGTTAGGATGGTAAAACTAAAAAAAATTAGTGATGGAAATTTATATTGAAGTTAAATAAAAAAATTAGGGATGAAAATTTATATTAAAGTTTAAAAATTTGAAGAATATTTGTAAATAATGAGTTCATACATGTGAGACAATTTTTAGATGGTGGAGGAATAACCTGTTAAAGAGTTTTAATAACCCAACATTTCGAACTGCCAAGTGAGTCCATCCTCAGGGGATACGTTAATAGATTAAGAATATATTAATGATGTATCCTGAGCTAATCTTACTTGTATATATATGGATTAATATAAGAGATCTAGTCAGCAATAACTTAAATAATGTAGTACTTACTAGTTTTCAATACAAAAATCGACCAAATAAAAATATTTAAATCTATAATGCAACTTGTTTGCATTATAAAATGTTTGACCAAATCTTATAAAAATATTTAAATTTATAATGCAACTTGTTTGCAAGTATTTATTTATAAGTGCATTATGAACACCAAAATTTGTCCAATAGCTTCAAGTAGCATCATTGGTTTTATAATTGGTTTGCAAATATCTACTAGCACATTATAAAGATGCGAATTAGTCGTTCTAGTTTATCAAATGACACCAAAAATGAAAGAACGGGTTGGTTTCTTCCTCAATTTCATACATTCAATGGTTCACTCATAGAATTTCAAAATCCCACCTCACCCAAATTTACTACAAATCAACATGCTTTATGTTCTCTTACATTCATTGTTTCTGGATGCATATTGTATTGTGTTAGGGTAATTAAGTTAAAATCATAAAGTCAATTTATCGTTAATTGTTTTTTTTGTAAATAATATAGAATATATTACTGTAAAAAGAGAGTAATTACAATGGTTGGGTTGTTCGAGATAGTGTCACCGAAACAAGAGCCAACACAAAATTGTCTGCTTTGACTTTAGGATTGAACAGGCTATGCAACTTTACAATATTTGGTTTATGAGAATTGTGTGAGTTACAGAGATCCATATCCAGGAAACATTTAGAAACTTGCTTGACCGTAGCCTCAAAATGGAGATCCAAGGGCTGAGTCACTATAAGACAGACTATATCGTGGAGCTTTATTTCCATAAACGCATTCACAGCTGCAGTCTAGCATCCACGATGTAAAACAGACAAAAGAGATCTTTCTGCAATCATTCCTGATTGTTAGTGGTCGGGTCGTCATCCAAACTAATGGGTTGTTCTTGTGTGCTCCCCTCTTGCGGCGCGGTGGCGTACATGCGGCTTAAAGAGGCACCAACCATCTCTTTCTTGACACTAGGCGAACGTTCGGCAGGCGAGTGGACCTTTGCCATGGATTTCTTCTTGATAACAGTGTACTGCAGAGAGTCACAAGTTATAAAGTGGCAGTGGTGAACTACGTCTACAAAGATCACAAATTTCTCCGTCAGGCTGTCAATTTTCCTTTCGATCACCTTTGAACGATCCTCTTGATCATGCAAAGCTATACCCATAATTGTTTTCATCTGCCACCAAGTTTATATTGTTCAGGCATAGAGGTTCTCTCTCGCCCTCGTGAGGTCCGAGTCGGGAATCCATGCGAAGTCCTCATCGACTTCCTCTGAGGTGACTACTCTACGAAGAACACTAGCTTGTGCTTCGAGGTTGGCTATCCGTTCTTGGGTTTTCGAGTTAACAACAACTCCATAATTCAAATTTGCGCACCTCGCAGAGGATTCGGCGTGGGTAGTGGGGGGAGAACCCAAGGAATTCCAATGAGAGGCTGCTCTACCTGAGAGGGATCTAGGCTAGAGCTGCGTTTTGGGGCCATGAGGAGGGCAGAGGGACCAGAGAGCCGAAACATATAGATAATAGGGGGGCGACGAAGGAGCCACAGAACAAGGATAACAAGGGAGAAACAGAGGAGCCATAAAACAGAGGGAATGACGAGGAGGGGAGGGGTAAGGGGGAAATAAATAGGGGTGGGAGGGCTTCAGGGGTTGAAGAGCTAAGGGAAGGGGAACTAATGAGAGGCTAGGGAGGTCTATGGGTTAGGGGGTGGAGAGTGTACCACATTAGGCTGAAGGGACAGAAGGGCGATGTCCTCACAGGAGAGAGGGGTTGCAGGTTGATTATCCAGCACAATTGTCCTACCAAGGATGGCGCTAAGTGTGTACACATCAATACCATCCTCCTCCCAATACTTAGAGCCTGCCTTGATGTGACTCAGGATTCTCGAACAATTATTGTTCATTTTTCTGGTTGTCCTTGACATTGATAGCTTTTCAGTGCTAATAGAGATTGCTTTCTTCTAGATCATGCCATGACCTGGATCTCAACCAAAGGGTCCCTGTCATCCCCTCATTGTCTAACCTGTGCGCAAGATTATTGTCATTCCTTCTGATGGCCTGGAAGTGTAATCCTTCCATAATGTCTATCTTATTTTTAATTCTTTGCATAATTTTGTTTAGGTGCCAATTATCCGAAACTTTGGCCACTTCAATGCCCTGCTGGAGCTTTTTACAGAACTAAGTGGCGAGAGTTGAATCCCCTTCCATTATCAAAGGGCTTAGCTTATGGCTTTTCGCGATGGTTATTTCGTGTTCCAAAACATGAAGTTTTTTGGCGTTATTAGTTGAAGAACCTACGTTACCCTCATAAATTCATATAATTTCCCCTCTTGCGTTTCTAAAGACACCTCCAAAACCAGTTGGGCCTAGGTTACCTTTGGCCGCCCCATCATTATTCAGCTTAATAGTTCCCATCTCCGAGGGCACCCATTTGTCATTCAAATTTCCTTTTTTGGTGATAGAGGTTACCACAGGGTCGCTTATCTAGTGGAGGTCCAACATGGAGAGAATTCTCACATCTGAGCTGCTGGGAGGACCGTTGGTGTTCGGAAGAGTGGAGTTGGCCACCGTCTCTTGAATGGAGCTCTTGATCTTAGATAAAGTGATTTCCTCCTAAGTTGATATGCCCCGGAAAATTCTTACGTTACGTTCCTTCCAGAGAGCCCAGCAAACCATTCCTGGGACGAGATTCCACGCGCTGTTCACCTGTGAGTGGGAGGAGAAGGAAGATCGACAGTTAGAGATGGTGTTGAGGATGGAAGAGGGATCCCAATCTGATCCTTTAAAGACTAAATGAACCCAATCCCAAAGTTTTGTTGCGTAGAGACATTTGTTTAGGAGATGGTTTGAAGTTTCTTCCCCTTGCTGACAGAGTTGGCATCTCGAGGGTCCAATAAAGCCTTTCTTCCAGAGATTCTCCCAAGTTAGAATTTGCCTGTGCAAGACAAGCCATAAGAAAATGGAAATTTTTGGCCAAAGTCTTATGTCCCAAATTGAATTCCATTTAGGGTCTGTTTGGAGTTGATTGTGATCAGCTACATATCTGTATGCTTCCTTAATATTGAAGTGACCCGCAATGTTTTTGCCCCTATGGATTTTGTCCTCAGAGGTGTCGTGGAGGATCTGTCTCTTTTGGAGTTCAGTTGAAAGCTCAGCCCAAACATGAGGATTGATGTGGGGAGCCCAGTCTTTCTTATCAATCCATTCTCCCCATTTGTCCCCTTCAGCACTAGTTTTCCAATAATGACAGACCCTACTCCTACCTTTGGATTGCATTTCGGATTTAATTGGTTGAAACTGATTCTTGTTGAGTTCACACCTTTGCTGCCAGGTATCTTCCCATAAGAGTGCCTTGTCTCCCTTACTGATTTCCTAGAAACTATGTTTTTCTATGATAGCTCAATTCTCCCATGCTTGATTCCAAATTACCAAACATTTGATGCTACCCTTGAGCCTTATTATTTGCTCTTGAGAGTGGGTGGGAGCATAATTAGCTTTCCATATGGTTCTCCAGGGGGAATTGGGGTTTTCTATCCATCTTCATTGAGTTTTAGCACCTCGGACCTTCCCAAGGAGCTCAGTGTCCCTGAGTCCCAGACCACTGTCTTTTTTGGGTCTACATATTTTGTCCCAAGCAACAAGAATCCATTTATGCTTTTTCTCTGACCCTCTCCATAAAAATTTCCTTTGTATATTCCTTATTTCATTAGAGATCACCTTTGGGGAAGCCAAAGTATAATAAAGATAGTTCGGGATTGCCTGCAAAACTGATTTTACCATAACAAGACGATCAACTAGATTGAGCAAATGGAAGGTCCAGTTGGCTAACCTCTTTTCTAATTTATTAATAAAAGCTTCCCACGTGGCCTAGGCCAGTGGTCTATCAGTAAAGGGAACCCCTAGATAATTGGAGGGGAGAGAGTTGATGGGGAAGTAAAGGATTCTAGAAATGTTCCTATGAATAGGCAAAGGAGTATTGAAGAAAAACAACTTAGACTTTTTGGGATTGATGGAGGTGCCATAGGCCATTGAGAAGTCAAACATAATGGTCCTGAAGGAGGAAGCTTCTTTGACAGTCATGAGACCCATAAGAACGCTGTCATCAATGAACTATTGGCGAGTGGAAGGAGGAGCAGAGGCATAAGGTTGGAGACTGGAGAGATCATTTTCCATAAAGGTCATTGAAATTGAGTGACTGAGCCCTTCAACCAAGATAACAAAGAGAAATTTAGAGATAGGGTCCCCCTGCCTGATGCCCCTGAAGAGGTGGAAGGGTTGTGTGGGGACGCCATTCAGGAGGATGGAGAAGAATGCTATAGTACTAGTGCCATGATCCATTTGATGTTATCTTTGTAGAACCCATTAGCTGCTAGAACTTCTCTCATGTAGGCCCAACTTACCTTATCGAAGGCCTTATACATGTATAATTGAATCATCATGCCAGGTTTTTTTTGCGAGTTAAGAGAGTGGATTAGTTCATGTGAGAGGGTGAAACTATCAATGATTTTCCTACCTTCCACATAGCCATATTGATGATGAGAGATAAGGAGAGGCAAGATAGATTTCAGACAATTGGCCAAGACTTTGGAGATGATTTTATAGATGACATTACAGAGGGCTATGGGCCTAAATTGTTGGGTTGTCTTATACTCTATCCATGACTAGCCCACATAGTTAACCTGGCGGTTAGAGGGGGGGGCGAATCCCCCCCTTCGTTGCCCCGATTGCATGATTTTGTGCATGATTTTCGGTTGGGTAGACCTAGCTATGGTTTTGTGTTTCACACATGGTTTTGGATGCAATGGTTTTCGGTCCATGGTTTTGGACACGATGGTTTTCAGTCCATGGTATTGGATGCTTTGGCATGTATAAATATGTATTGTAACATTGAAAGGAACATAATGAAAAAGCAAGTGGGTGGTCCTGGTTTTGGGATCAAGGGGAAAATCTTTGTGTATATGTGTTTTATGTGTTATGCTCTCGGATTGTTTATTTTTTTGTGTTTTAGAATTTGTATGCATGTAATTTCTGTACGGGGTTAAAACCTACATTTGGTATCAGAGTTGTTTTGGCTTCAAGAGGACGCCTTTGTTACTGAGGGGTTTCACTCAGCCCTGTGGTAGACCCTGTTCAGTGGGAGATCTGCAAGATCGATTCTGGTGGTGAAAGAGGATGGCAAGCAGTGGAAAGATAGAGATCGAGAAATTTAATGGTCAGAGTTTTGAGTTATGGAAACTCAAGATGGAGGATATGTTGGTGGATAAAGATCAGTGGGTCGCAGTAGATCTAGGTACTAAACCAACGGTAGTATCTGATGAAGAATGGAAGAAGTTGGATTGGAAGGCTAAGAGCACAATACAATTGTGTGTCTCAGATTCAGTATTGCTGAATGTATCAGGGGAAGCTACGACGAAGGCTTTGTGGGACAAGTTAGGGACTTTGTGCCAATCTAAGTCTCTAGTGAATAAATTGTTCCTATGGAAAAAGATGTATAACCTGAGGATGAAAGATGGAGACTCGGTGACAGAACATTTGAATGCATTTAACACTGTGGTAATTCAGTTATTATCTATTGATATTAAAATTTCAGATGAAGATAAGTACATTAGTTTGTTGTGTTCTCTACTAGATTCGTGGGATAGTCTGGTTATTGCAATAGGTAGCAATCCAACTACCTTGCAGTTTGATGAAATAGTCTCATCCTTGCTAACAGAGGAGATGAGATGGAAAAGTATGGAGAGCCAGAATGGTGATGCCTTGTCTGTACGAGGATGGTCTCAGGACAGAAACAAAAATAAGTCATCAAGTGGGAGATCTAAATCTAGAGGTAGATCTAAATCTCTAGGAAAACCTATAAAGGTGGTGTGCTGGAAATGTGGAAAGGAAGGGCACTACAAAAGGGACTATAAATCTAAAGCTCCTAACAAAGGAAAGGGATCTGATGATGCTCCTTCTACAGAGGCGAAAACCACCTCAGATGAAGGTGGGGATGTGTACTTGGATTCTTCAAGTAGACATGTAGATCATGAGGCATGGTTGATTGACTCAGGTGCATCCTTTCACTTCACTCAACATAGAAAGTGGTTTTGCGAGTATGAGAAATATGATGGTGGTGATGTCTTCTTAGGGGATGATAGGAAGGCTAAAATCGTTGGTCGTGGAAAAGTAAAGTTGAAGTTGCAAGGTGGAAGGGTTAGAACACTTCCGGGTGTTTTGCATATTCCTGTGTTGGCCAGAAATCTGATTTCCATAAGCAAGCTGGATGATGCAGGTGTCAAAACAGTGTTCGAGAAGGATACCTGCAAGATGGTTCGGGGAGCACTGGTATTGATGTGGTTGGAACTCTGTACAAGCTACAAGGTAGCATTGTTGTTGATGGGTGCAACAGTTCTGTGGTTCCTGAAAGTGGAGCAGAAAATCTAGTGGTCTCTAGAGAGAAGACCATACTGTGGCATGAAAGGCTTGGACATATTGGAGAGAAGGGCCTTCGAATACTTCACAGTAAAGGTATGGTAGAAGGTATGAGTAATAGCTCTCTGGATTTTGATTTCGGTGAAAATTATGTATATGGGAAGCAGAATCGGGTGAGTTTCCCCTCTTGTGGTAAGAGGGCGAAACATATATTAGAGCTTGTGCACAATGATGTGTTTGGACCTGTGAAGGTTCCATCACTGGGTAAGTCTGTGTACTATGAATCATTTATAGATGACTTCTAAATGAATCCATGGATATATTTCCTTAAGAAGAAATTTGAAGTCTTTGACAGGTTTAAATAATTTAAGGCTCTGGTGGAAAATCAGACAGAGAAGAAGGTAAAGGTGTTGAGGATAGATAACAGTGGAGATTTTTGTAATAAGGAATTTGAAGAATTCTATAAGAGGTGTGGTATAGCACGGTAGAAGACTACTCCATATACACCTGATTAAAATGGAGTTGCAGGAAGAATGAACAAGATGTTGATGGAAAGGTCAAGAAGCATGCTCAATGGTGCCAGGTTAGGACAAGAATTCTAGGCAGAGGCGGTGGAGACAACATGTTACCTAGTCAACAGTTTACCTTCATTAGCATTGGAGGATAAGACTCCACAAGAGGTATGGACTGGTAAGAAACCCTCTCTTTCACATCTGAGGGTATTTGGATGTGATGCATATGTACATGTTCCAAAGGAGAAAAGAACCAAGTTGGATATTAAATCTAAAAAGTGCATCTTTATTGGGTATAAGGATGATTTAAATGGTTATAAGCTTTGGAACCCAGTAACAAGGAAGGTTGTGTACAACAGAGATGTGGTGTTCAGAGAGGTGAAAGTTGTTATTAAACATGAATTCCCATCAAAGGAACCTGTGAAGATAGAGTTTGAGCTAAAGGAGGAAGAATCAGACTCTACAACAGAGGAGGAATCAGAAGATGAAGAGCCACAAACTTTGAGTGTGAGAAGATCAGTTCAAGAAAGAAGGCAACCAGAAAGGTATAATCCATCTGCTTTCTGTTCAAATTTTTCTTTATCTATTACTGATGTTGATCCTAGAACTGTGAAGGAAGCAATAGATTCAGAGGACGGAAGACTCTGGAAAGAGGCCATGGTTGATGAAATGGCATCTTTGTACAAAAATGAGGCTTGGGATCTGGTGGTGTTGCCAGTTGGAAGGAAACCCATTGGCAGCAAATGGGTGTTGAGGAAGAAGACAAATGTAGAAGGAAAGGTGGAGAAATACAAAGCTCGGTTGGTAGCAAAAGGTTATTCCCAGGTGCCAGGAATTGATTTTGGTGATATTTTTTCTCTTGTTGCCAAGGTAGCTTTTATTAGATTACTTTTATCTGTTGTTATTTCTTTTGATTTTGAGGTAGAACAAATGGATGTGAAGACAACATTTCTTCACAGGGATCTGGAAGAGGAGATCTACATGAAGCAACCTGACGGTTTTTTCGGTGAAGGGTAAGAAAGAAATGGTATGCAAGTTAAAGAATTCTTTGTATGGGTTAAAACAGTCACCCAGGATGTGGTATCAGAAATTTGATACATTTATACAGGGACTTAGCTTCACTAGAAGCAAAGTAGATCAATGTGTGTATTTTAAATTAATTGGTGATCATGTTATTTATCTGGTCCTGTATGTGGATGATATGTTGCTGGTTGGAAATTACAAAGAAATTATCCAGGATTTGAAGACCTAATTGTCCTCCAAATTCAACATGAAAGATCTTGGTGCTGCAAACTACATTTTGGGCATGGAAAATAAAAGAGACCGGGAAAAGAGGAAGCTCTGGTTAAACTAGAGGAAGTATGCCGAGACAATACTACAGAAGTTTAATATGCAGGATAATAAACTGGTGAAGGTTCCTATTCCTGTAGGTGTGAGGTTATATGTTAAATAGTCTCCCAAGACACAAGAAGAGGAAGAGGACATGTCCTGTGTTCCATATGCAAGTGTAGTTGGTAGGCTGATGTATGCAATGGTCTATACTAGACCAAACATTACACATGCAGTGGGAGTATTGAGCAGGTTTATGTCATAACCAGGGAAGGAGCACTGGACAACAGTGAAGCAGGTTTTCAGGTATTTGTGTGGCACTAGTGATTATGGTTTGTGCTACAAAGGAAGACCAAGATTGGACAGAGTGTTGGATATTTGTGGCTTTGTGGATGCAGACTGGGCTGGAGATCTGGATCAGAGAAGATCTACAAGTGGGTATGTGTTTAACCTATTTGGAGGTGCAGTTAGTTGGATGAGTAAGAAACAATCTGTAGTGGCACTATCAATTAAAGAGGCAGAATACATGGCAGCCACTCATGCAAGCAAGGAAGTAGTTTGGTTGTAGAGATTGTGTTCAAGTATGGGGTTAGTACAGGGAGCTATAAGAATAGACTGTGACAGCCAAAGTACAATTTTCTTGGCAAAGAACCCTGCATATCATTCAAAGATGAAGCACATTGATGTTCAATATCACTTTGTGAGGGATATGATAGAAGACAAAAAGGTGTTGCTGGTAAAGGTGGACACTTTGAAGAATATTGCAGATGCATTCACAAAATCTATGAGCCCTGAGAAGTTCTCTTGGTGTAGAGAAACAATGGGCATTGCAGGGCTAGATAAATGACTAAGCTCTCATGTGGCCCCATGTGCAAAGAAAACAACAAGTGGGAGAATGTTGGGTTGTGTTATATTCTTTCCTGGACTAGCCCATGTAGTTAACTGGGGGGTTAGAGGGGGGGCAAAGCCCCCCCTTCATTGTGCCGATTGCATAGCAGGGGGGGGTCACAGGGGTTTTGAGGGGTGCAGGTTAACCCCCCTCTATGGGGTCCAGGGCAGTGCCCCGGAAAATTTTGTTTTGGACCCTATATTAGGTTGGGCGGACCTACCTATTGGTTTTGTGCATGATTTTCGCACATTGGTTTTGGATGCGATGGTTTTCGGTCCATGGTATTGGATTCTTCGACATGTATAAATATGTATTGTAACATTGAAAAGAACATAATGAAAAATCAAGCTAGTAGTCCTGGTTTTTGGATCCAGGGGAAATCTCTATGTATGTGTGTTTTATGTGTTATGCTCTTGCATTGTTTATTTTTTGTGTTTTAGAATTTGTATGCAGGTAATTTTTGTACGAGGTTAAAACCTACAAACTCATCACTTTTTGATATACACAAACTTACATACATCCAAAGATAACTTGTAACTATTGATATTGAAGCTCCAAATAACAACAAGGTCCATCAACATATAACAAATTGTAGACATAATCAAATTAGCTATATGTTCTCTTAGCACCAAAGAATGTTGAGAATAACTAATTCAAATTAAGTTAATCCATTTTATATGATTGGTTCTTCATATTTCTCAACCAAACTAAAAAGTGAGAAAATAAATTTCTTAACAAAGAAGGAAACAAATCTCATGACAGTAAAACCAATCGACTTCTCTCCTCCAAATATAAGCTCTTTTCATTAGGCCACGTTCGATTTTCTGTGCATTCTACTCGAGAATATCCATTTTTTTTGGAGCTAAAACTAATCACATGGGTAAGAAATCAGGCCTCGATGGATTTTTAGTACCATGGATGATGACTCCCCAAATCTCTATAAAGGCCTCGACGAGAATTTAACAAGAGAAAACATTGCAAAAGCTTCTACAGATCAATGGGAGGGAAAATATGCTTCCCCATAATTTGTTCGAAAGCCCACACTTTAGGACACATGTTGTATGTTGAATCCACTGGACTTGGCACCACCAATATCCCCACACCACTATGAACAACCTGTGATTGGGTGTAGAAATGAACTAAACCGCATCAAGATTATGTAAAAAGCAAGGGTGCAGAATAACACTTTGTTGTCCAAGCTCCTGTTGATCACTCGCCACAGATATTTGAGTGAGGTGATGAAGTGGAGATTGTCGAATATGAACAACTGCAACAAATCCACTTTATCATTGTCGTCATTGAGAATGAAAACATCCTTCTAAACATTGGAGAGAATGAAGAGCCCATGGGGATTCACTCAATTAATCTCTGACATATCATGTGCATTCGTGGCATACTAAACAATTGATCGAAATGGATCCTAGAAAACCCTCTAAGTCTTCAAAATATTCTAGAAATTCAAAACTATGGCATGAGGAAACCTTTAAAGAAGGAAGATAAAACTATCGGGAGGAAAAAACATAGAGAAAACATTGAAAAACAGATTTATCGGTAGTCAAAGCAACTTTTAATCGGAGCCATTGGATCTGGCTGATCAACAGTCTAGACCCGATCAACAAATCGCAATTGGCGGTGGCAAAGGGAGGCTATCGGTGGAGACCACAAGGAATACGCGACCACGATCAGCAGGGTCAACGAGGACCGTTGATCAAGCGCGTAGATCGACGACCCAAGTTGCATCGCAATATCGCATCGGCACATTACAATGGAACAGGGTCGATATGCATATGGCTTGTGACAACTAGACCCAATAGAAATATGGACAATATTTGATAATATTTCAAGTCTGAAAACAACGCTTTTTCAATGTAAATCGCGATTTTCGTTAAATAAACGAAATATAAAGGACAAAGCGCCGATGTGATGAACCGGACCCAAAAGGGTTTATTAATGTTGTTGAATACTATTTCAAGTCCGATATGAGTGGGATTTTGTGTTTTAATGTATTTTTAATATAAAAGGGAAATCACAAAATAGGCGGGATTTCGGGCGGGCCAAAGGTGGTAAGTGGTTTGGGTTGGGCTCCACCCAATGCCATACAATGGTTGCAACGTGTCCAGGCTAAGGAGAGATAAAACCATCCTCACTGGGCAATTAAACCTCGTACGAAAGAGCCACCTGAAATGAACCACGGCCATTGGATCTGGACCTCCCAGATCAACATTGGAGATGCGATGTCGATGTACAGGCGGATTCGATAGGTATATAAGTTAGATTGGTGGATATTTGAAGTCCGATAGGCAATGTTTGGCATACTTTTCCTATGTTTGACTGTGTTTCCCCGTGTTAACAGAAAACAACGATTCTAAAGGATTCCAAAGGTTTGATGACCATTCTACTACAGTACAAGTGGCCTCCATCCCTGGAAGCATTTAACAATGATTACTAATGCTTAGAAAGGGGTCTGAATGGATAAAGGTCGGGAAGCCAGAGACCTCAAGAAGCTGAAATGAACAGACAACATAGATTGGCTTTAAGCCACAGAGAGAGTGCCAAGGCAGGGGGAGGAAGTATTGAAAGTAGTGCTGAGACAGAGCAACAGAGACAGAGAGTCAGTGAGGAGAGTCTGTGTACTTAGAAGATACTTGGGGGATCCAAGTAACGCCTTATTGTTTTGTATCTATTGTGTGAGGCTCAAATTGAGATCACTATTGTAAAACTCTGTTTTGAAGACATAATAGAGACGTAACCACTAAAGGCTTGACTAGGAGATGTAGCCCAGGAGTATTTGGTGAACTCCTTATTAAACTTGTTGTGTTTATATGTGTTTGTCTATTATAGTCTTTTACTGCTTCATAGCCTATGTATTTCACAATCTGATCGATCCATTACATAAAGTAACATAGGCATATCCATGCACATGACTCTGTAATACCTTATTAATTGTCTTAGATCTCATTATCAGATCAAGTGGTATTAGAGCTTTAGGTTGCTAAGGTTAGACAAGATTGTGCTGGATTTTTGAATGCTAACTAGGACAAAGCTCAAATTAGGAGAAGGAGAACTAGTTGAGACTAACCCAGAAATAGGAAGAATCCATCCTAGGAGGAAAATGGTAGAAGAAACTCCGTTGGAATCAGAGTCTCAGCTCATGGATAGTTTCATGACCATGAGAGCCATGGTAGAAGAGATGTATCAAGAATTTAAGAAAGGTAGAGGTGAAGATACTTCAACCTCCAAGCAAGACAAAGGAACAAAAGAACCTCTTCTAGATGGCCATTCTGAAGGAAAAGGGAAAGGAAAAGAGCCTCCTCTATCCACACCTCCTGATAGCCCTGAAAATAAAAAGAAGAAAACATATTTGATTAATTTAGATGTAAAATTTGATTTGCTAATATATGATGGAGAATTAAATGCATAAAAGATAGATAAATGGATTAGACACATTGATGTGTATTGCAGAGTGCAGAACATTGATTCAGATAGAAGTAAAATTTAGCTGGAAAACCTACACCTTGGAGGAACTGCCTTAGTCTAGTGGGAAGGCAGGGCACAAGCTGACTTGAAGAAGCATGGTAAAATTCTTTCTGCCTGGTGTGAATTTTTTTCTGCCATTAAAAAACAGTTCTATTCACTAGCTTATATGCAACAAGCTATGATGAGTTGGCAAACTCTTTGCCAATTAAAGGGGCAAAGTGTACAAAGCTACAACCAAGTATTTAGAAAATGATCTTTAATTCTAGGCATTTCTTTAGACGCACCTGAAACTTTGTTGAAGTATATAGGTGGTCTACATAGTTATTTGAGGCACACCATTCTCATGTTTAACCTTACTAGCATAGATGAGGTATATGTTCAGGCTACACATCTAGAGACTAGATGCGAGAATGATCTGAAATCACCCTTAGATGACCTCAGGAAATTAATGAAGGTATTACAGACTCATGTTCCGGGGAGTGTCTATGTTATCTTAAGCAACAGATCGATAAGATTGCGAAATACACAGACACTTGAAATAGTAAGAGAAATAGTAAGCAAATACAAAACACAACAAATTTAATAAGGAGTTCACCCAATCCTCCTGGGCTACGTCTCCTGGTCCATCCTTCAGTGGTGGCCTTTTATATTGTGTCTTAAAGCAGAGTTTTTACAATAAGGAGCTCAATTTGAGTCTCACTTAACAGATGATGATCGGTAGGGTGGCACCTGGATCCCCCAAGCCTCTGCAGTAAACAGACTCCCCCTTATTGATTCTTGACCTCAACTGGTCTCAGTGGTATGAGTCCAATTTGGTACTCAATACCTGACAGGTATACACAGAGGAGTCACTTGAACCTCTCAAGCCTTCTCTAGAGTTCACAGACTCTTAGACTCTCTTTGTTATGTCTGCTCGATGCTACCTTTGTTCTGCAAGTCAGCTCGGCTTCTTTGTTCTATGCAATTCACTTATTTCTCTACTTTTGTTCCCCCTGCTCTTTGTCTGTTCATGGCTTAAAGCCAATCTGCTCCCTGACTGTTCGTTTCCCTTCCCAGCTCTCTGGATCGCCTACCTTTGTTTGCTATAATTCCCTTGCTTTGTGTCATCATCACTATGTAACATTTCGCAAAGAGGTGGCCACTTGTCTCCTCACAAACTGAGTGTTAGTCCTCTTTGAACGATAGTTATTTCCATTACTCAAAGGTTGCCCACGAAACTAATTTTCTGCCAGCTCAGCAGCCATGCCGGACCTCAAATCTCATGTACCTCAATCTATTTCCTTGTCAAATCTGGTCATCCATCGGGTTGGTTCTCCACCGTTGATCTGGAGCCTCCAGATCCTATGGTCTCCGTGTATATCACGCAGGTAAGTTTCTTGACCGTTACTCACGCGATGTAAGTGGTTTTTCTCTCTCATACGCTAGACGCGTGTCACCCGATGATTAGCATCATGGTGAACTCGGCCAAACCCACTTATCACTCGAAGTGCATTAAATATCCTACTGGTTTTGGGCGTGGGACCTGCCTTCTGACGGTTTCCCCACAGTTTCCTGTTTTCCTCACGACCAAGCGCTTGGGGCTTTCCTTCACTGAGATTTTTACCCTGCGATACGTGATTAGCGCTAATCGCGTATTAGAAACTACCTCTGTTTTTGGATCTGGGCTTCCGATTGCCAATTTGTGCCAATGCACAGTCTCCATGGGCCAACAGTCAGCGCGCTTTGATCGAGGGTCCTTGTTCTTCCGTGCTGGCCACAAATTACCATTGTCCAGAGGTCATTTCCGATAAGCTCGTTATTCATAATATTTTGAAGCCTAACATAATTTGAAACAGTCATGAAAATGTTTAAGGATCCAATTCAGATGATGGCCTTCCCACTGAAAAAGCTTTTGGACCACCAAAAGTTGGGTTTCAAGCATCGACTAAGTAAGGGTATAGCTGTCTCACTCGTCCAATCTCTATCCGTTTTGCACTGCTTGGCTTTGAACCCTTGAGCCCAATCCTGAGGTACTCAACATCTCCCTTGCATGTCGTCCTCACCTTCCTGTCCAAAACTGTGTCTTCCTGTAATTCATTGAGGTATTCAGGTAACAGATCATCAATAGAAGGCAATTGACTTTGCTCTTTGGGATCTTCAATTAATGAAGGTTCAAAAATTCTCAAGCTGTCTGCATTAACAGCTGAGTAGATGTGCATGTAAGCTTGTAAATCAAGGCGAAAGGCATTCTCACCAATTTTCTCAAGTATCTTGAAAGGTCCATACCTTATTAGTTTTAGCTTTCTACCTTCACCTTGCATTCTATCTTTGCTGATATGCAGCCAGAATTGATCACCAACTTGGAAACTATGCTCCATCCGATGCGTGTCATGCCTTGCCTTGTACTTGGCTTGGCTCTTTTCCAACTGTTCCTGTACTGCTTGGTGAATCTCTTGAATTTTTTCAATGAACTTGGTTGCCTTGTCCACATCACTATGTCCATCAACTGTTGTGTCTTTACCAAAGACAAAATCCAAGGGAGACCTTGGTGTGAAACCAAAACAGGTCTCAAAAGGAGATCTTTGTGTAGAAGAATGCTTTGCTCGGTTACAAGCATGATGCACATAACACAAATGTTCATCCCAAAGTTTGGGATGCTTGCTGCAATAGCCTTTGAGCAACTGTATCACTATCCTGTTGACCACTTCTATCTGGCCATCTGTTTGTGGATGAAAAGTTGTGCTTTTCTTCAGTTTGGTGTGCATCAATTCCCACAGACTCGACCAAAACTTCTCGACAAATCGGATGTCTCGATTAGATACAATGGAAGTGGGTAATCCAAAATGAACCCATACATTCCGAAAGAACAACTTTGTAGTTTGTTCGGCTATAATCTGTTTATTGCAAGGTATCAAAATACACATTTTGCTAAACCTATCCACAACAACATATAAATAGTCATGGCCTTTCCTAGATTTAGGCAGTCCTCCAACAAAGTCCATGGAAACACTTTCCCAAGGATGAGAAGGAACTGGTAGTGGAGTGTACAAGCCTAGTTTTCTATTGTTGGGCTTGCTTTTAGCACACATGGTACACCCTCTTACATATCTAGAAAGTGTCTCATTCATTTTTGGCCAATAACAAAATCTTTGCAGCTGTGCAACCGTTTTACTTACACCAAAGTGACTCGATATTAGAGAAGTGTGTGCTTCTCGAATCATCTTCACTCTTTCAGTTGGTGGAATGCATAGCTTCCCACAATGATACAAGAGTTGGTCCTTAATGTGATAATCCAATTCTTCTACTCGTTTGCCTTGACTTAAAGTTGCATATACATCTTTAAAATCTATATCTTGAGCATATTTTTCACTGTAGCTCTCATGCAATACTGAATTATGCTTAAGTATAGTAGATGCATTTATAACAGGTCTAGATAACATATCTGCAACTTTATTGTGTATGTCATTTTTATATCTGATGACTAAATGAAACTGTTGTAGAAAACCCATCCACCTATAGTGTCTTGATTGCTGCAACTTTGTTTGGGAGTGTAGATATTGAAGTGGTTGATGATCAGTATGTATAACTATCTCTTTGCCCATTAAGTAATGTTTCCACCTTCTCACACTCTGTACTAATGCATACGATTCTTTATCATATGTTGGATAGTTAACTACTACAGAATTAAATGTCTCCGAATGGTAACATATGGGTTTACCTTGCTGTATCAACACTGCTCCCATGGCATAGTCACTGGCATCCGTTTGGATCTGAAATGGTATTTGAAGATCTGGCAGTGCTAGTATTGGGGCTATACTGATCTTTTCTTTCAAGGTGTCGAAGGCTTTCTGCTGTTTGCCTCCCCACTGAAACACCTTGTTCAATCCTGTCAAAGCATGTAAGGGAGCTGCAATTAAGGAAAAGTTAGAAATGAACTTTCTCTAGTATTGTGTTGCTCCTAAGAAGCTTCTTACTTCTGTAGCAGATTTGGGTTTAGTCAAGTTTACAATGACTGTAACCTTAGAGGGATCTAACTTCAATTCACCACCCCTACTATGTGTCCCAAATAATTCAAAGATGTTTTTCCAAATTCACATTTTGAGAGTTTAACATGAAGTTTTTCTCTTTTCAAAACATCTAGTGTCTGCTTAACATGCTTTAAATGTTCTTCCCACATTTTGCTAAATATAAGAATGTCATCCAGATATACAATAAAAAAATCATCAAGAAAAGGTTTGAGTACATCATTCATTATTCTCAGGAAAGTAGTAGGAGCATTAGTTAAGAAAAAAGGCATAACCAACCACTCATACAATCCCTTCTTTGTTTTGAAAGCAGTCTTCCATGCATCATGTTCTACAACTCTAATCTGATGATATCCACTATGCAAGTCTAACTTGGAAAAATAAACAGCTTCCTTTAATTGATCTAATAGATCATCTATGCGAGGAAGGGGATAACAATTTTTTATTGTTATCTTATTCGGTGCTTAGTAATCAATGCACATTCTCCACGAGCCATCTTTCTTTCTCACCAAAACAATTGGCGACCCACATGGTGAGGTGCTAGGTTTGATGAACCCCTTCTCGAGCAACTCCTGCACCTACTTCTTGATTTATGCATTCTCTAAAGCGGACAACCTATACATTCCAATGTTAGGAAATGGAGCACCTTGCTGCAAATTAATATCATGCACTATTTCCTTTTTGGGTGGCAGACCTTTAGGTTCTTGAAACAAGATATCATATTCTGAAACAACTTTTTCTAAATCAGCTTGTTGTTTAGCATCACAGCCCTCAAATATATTGGTTTTATTTGGTTTATTTTCCTTTACAACCATCAATAAAAATTGTTTGCATGAATTTACAATTTGTTTCATCTACCCTGAGTTTATGAGAGTATACTTATTCTTGAGCTTATGAGCTCTTACAAAGTATTCGATTCCATCTTTAACGAGTAGATACTTGTTCTGAACTCTATAGAAAATAGCTTTTCTATCATACAAGTAGGGACTTCCTAAAACAATTCTACATATATCCAAAAGAATCATATCTAACTCAACCTCATCTACAAATGCTTGCCCAAAAGAAAACTTAAGTGTACATTGTCTAGTCACTTGTAGTTATGCTTTATCACTTAACCAACCTAATGGGTATGGTTTCTTGTGAGGTGTAGTCAGTAATCCCAACTTATTTACAATTGATTCAGAAATTAAATTTACTTGTGAGCCACTATCAGACAAAGTATAAATCTTTTGATGTTTGGAAATGACTCAAATATGGAAAAGTTCATGTCATTTTCTCTCATTTTCTTCATCATTAATGGATTGTGCAGAATTACTAGTAGATGCTTTAGAATTTTTACCTTTTATACTTGTGGCTGCAATGGTTGTTTCATCTCCTGAGTTCGACCCCAAATCTTTCTGAATAGCTGTAGCAGTCTTCTTCTTCTTGCCCTTGAACTTCTTAGGTCTCAGCTTCAGATGCAAAATCTAGCAGTGTTCATCATCATGCCCATCCTTTTTACAGTAAGTGCATGGAGACTTTGCCTTTTGTGCAGTATTGGCCTTCCTTTCTTTCCATTTCTATTTTCTTTTCTCCTTATTCTTGCTTGCAATGGGCTTGGATGATCCTCCAACTTTTGGGTTCCCATTCTTTCCTCTAGATTCTAGATGCGTAGCTTGAACAAATACCTCATCTATACTAGTGGGATTAAACATGAGGATAGTGTGCTTCTTGTAGCTGTGTAGACCACCTATCTACTTCAACAGAGTCTCGAGTTAGTCTAATGAAACTCCTAGAATCAAAGCTCTCTTCCTAAATTCTTGGGTGTAACCCTATACACTTTGCCCCTTCAATTGGTGAAGAGTTTGCCTCATCATGGCTTGCTGCATGTGAGCTAGTGGATAGAACTGCTTTTTGATTGCAGGAACAAATTCACTCCAGACATAAAGAATCTTACCATGTTTCTTCATGTCAGCTTTTGTCTTGCCTTCCCACCATACCAAGACAGTGCCTCCAAGGCATAGGCTGGCCAGCTGAATCTTACTCTCATCTGAGTCGATACTCTGCACTCTGCAATAAACATCAATTTGTCTGATCCAGTTATCCAGCTTTTCTGCATTCAACTCTCCATCATATATGGGTAAATCAAATTTAACATCTAATTTGATCAAAGATGTCTACTTTTTAAGTTCAGGGCTATTAGTAGGTGTGAGAAAGTTTTCTTCTTTCCCTTTGCCTTTTGAGTGGTCATGGACGAGAGACTCTTATTCTTCTTTATCTTGTTTGGAGCCTAATGAATCCTCATCTTTATGTTTCCTAAAGTCCCTATACATTTCCTCTACCATGGACCTAATGGCCAGGAAACTATCTATGAATTGAGGGTCTGGCCCCAAGGGACTTTCCTCTAACATTTTCTTTTGAGGATAGACCCTTCCAATTTCTGGGTTATTCTCAACCAACTCTCCTTCTCCTAATTTAAGCTTTGATCTAGTTAGCATTCAACAGCAAAATCAAGCACAAGCTTTTCTAACCTTAACAACCTTAAGCTCTGATACCACTTGATTTGAAATCACCCTTAGATGACCTCAGGAAATAATGAAGGTATTACAGACTCATGTGCTGGGGTGTGTCTATGTTATTTTATGCAATGGATTGATATGATTGCAAAATACACAGACACTTGAAATAGTAAGAGAAATAGTAAGCAAATACAAAACAAAACAAATTTACTAAGGAGTTCGCCCAATCCTCCTGGGCTACGTCTCTTGGTCTAGCCTTCAATGGTGACCTTTTCTATTGTGTCTTAAACCAGAGTTTTTATAATAAGGAGCTCAATTTGAGTCTCACTTAACAGATGATGATCGGTAGGGTGGTACTTGGATCCCCCAAGCCTCTAGAGTACACAGACTCCCCTTACTGAGTCTTGACCTTAACTCGTCTCAGTGGTATGAGTCCAATTTGGTACTCAATACCTAATAGGTATACATAGAGGAGTTGCTTGAACCTCTCAAGCCTTCTCTGGAGTTCACGGACTCTTGGACCCTCTCTGTTCTGTCTGCTCGATGCTACCTTTGTTCTGTAGGTCAGCTCGGCTTCTCTGTTCTCTGCAATTCACTTCTTTCACTACTTCTGTTCCCCTTGCTCTTTGTCTGTTCATGGCTTAAA
The DNA here is from genome assembly GCA_000404065.3 of Pinus taeda. Classification (NCBI taxonomy): domain Eukaryota; kingdom Viridiplantae; phylum Streptophyta; class Pinopsida; order Pinales; family Pinaceae; genus Pinus; species Pinus taeda. The sequence continues at coordinate 28,970 of APFE031660929.1, forward strand.
GCCAATCTGCTCGCTGACTGTTCATTTCCCTTCACGGCTCTCTAGATCGCTTGCCTCTGTTCACTGGAATTCCCCTGCTCTGTTTCATCATCATTGTGTAACATTTCGGAGAGAGGTGGCCGCTTGTCTCCTCACAAAATGAGTGTTAATTCTCTTTGAACGATCATTATTTCCGTTACTCCAAGGTTTCCCGTGAAACTGATTCTTCTACCAGCTTAGTGGCCATGCCGAACCTCAAATATCATGTACCTCAGTCTATTTCCCCATCAAATCCGGTCATACATCGGGTTGGTTCTCCGCCATTGATCTAGAGCCTCCAGATCCTACGGTCTCCGTTTATATCGCGTGGGTAAGTTACTCGACTGTTACTCACACAATGTAAGAATATTTTCTCTCTCATCTGCTGGACACGTGTCACCTGGTGTGTGGCATCATGCTGAACTCGACCAAACCCACTTATCACTTGAAGTGCATGCGATATCCTGCCGGTTTTGGGTGCAGGACCTGCCTTCTAACAGTTTCCGCACGGTTTCCTGTTTTCCTCATGACCGAGCACTCGGGGCTTTACTTCATTGAGAGTTTTACCCTGTGATATGCAATTTGCGCTAATTTCATATCAGAAACTGCCTCTGTTTTTGGATCTAGGCTTCCGATTGCCAATTTGCGCCAATGTGTGGTCTCCATGGGCCAACGATCAGCACGCTTTGATCGAGGGTCCTTGTTGTTCCATGTTGGCCACAAATTGCCATTGTCTAGAGGTTATTTCTGATAAGCTCGTTATTCATAACATTTTGAAGCCTGGTATAATTTGAAACAGCCATGAAAATGTTTAAGGATCCAATTCGGATCAAAGAATGTGAACCCAGAGATTGGAGGATCATCAAAACCCACTGCAAGCAAGAACAAGGAAAGGAGGAAGCAGAAATGGAAAGAGAGGAAGGAAAATTTTATACAGAAAGCCAAACCTTCATGCACTCATTGTAAGAAGGACAGACATGATGATGAGCATTGCTGGTCTTTGCATTCGGAGATGAAACCCAAGAATTTCAATGGAAGAAGAAGAAGACTGTTGCTGCTATACAAAAATATTTGGGGTCAGACTCAGGTGATGAAACAACAATCACAACTACAGGTATAAAAGGTAAAAATCTGAAGCATCTACTAGTAATTTTGCACAAACTGTTGATAGTGAAGAAAATTAGAGGAAAAGGCATGAGCTTTTTCATATTAGATTTATTTCCAAACATCAAAAGATTGATACTTGATTTGATAGTGGCTCACAAGTAAACTTGATTTCTGAAGCAATTGTAAAGAAGTTGGGATTACTAACCACACCTCACAAGAAGCCATATCCATTAGGTTGGGTATGTGATAAAGCAAAGCTACAAGTGACTAGACAATGTAAACTTAAGTTTTCTTTTGGGTCAACATTTGTAGATGAGGTTGAGTTAGATATTGTTCTCTTGGATATATGTGGAATTGTTTTAGGAATTCCTTACTTGTATGATAGAAAAGCCATTTTCTATAGAGCTGAAAATAAGTATCGACTCGTTAAAGATGGAATAGAATATATTGTAAGAGCTCATAAACTCAAGAATAATTATACTCTCATACACTCAAGGCAGATGAAAAGAATTGTAAATTCATGCAAGCAATTTTTACTGATGGTTATAAAGGAAAAGAAACCTGATAAACAATGTATTTGAGGGCTGTGATGCTAAACAGAAATTTGATTTAGAACAAGTTGTTTTAGAATATGATATCCTATTTCAAGAACCTAAAGGTCTGCCACCCAAAAGGGAAATTGTACATGATATTCATTTGTAGCAAGATGCTCGATTGCCTAACATCGGAATGTGCAGGTTATCCGCTTTAGAGAATGTTGAGATCAAGAAGCAAGTACAGGAGCTGCTCGAGAAAGGGTTCATAAGCCCAAGCACATCACCATGCAGATCTCCAATCGTGTTGGTGAGGAAGAAATATGGTTCGTGGAGGATGGGCATTGACTACAGAGCACTGAATAAAATAACGATCAATAATCATTATCCCCTCCCTTGCATAGATGATTTGTTAGATCAAATGAAAGAAGTTGTTTACTTTTCCAAGTTGGACCTACATAGTGGTTACCATCAGACTAGAGTAGTAGAGCAAGATGCATGGAAGATTGCTTTCAAAACGAAGCAAGGGTTGTATGAATGGCTAGTTATGCCGTTTGGCTTAACTAATGCTCCTGCCACTTTCATGAGAGTAATGAATGATGTACTCGGGGATTTTATTGATGATTTCGCAATTGTATATTTAGATGACATTCTTGTTTTCAGCAAAACATGGGAGGAACATTTGAAGCATGTAAAGCAGACTCTAGATGTTTTCAAAGAAGAAAAACTCTATGTTAAATTATCAAAATGTGAATTTGGCAAAACATCTTTGAATTATTTGGGTCATATTATAGGGGGTGGTGAATTGAAGATAGATCCCTTTAAGGTTGAAGTCATTGTGAATTGGCCTAAACCCAAATATGCTACAGAAGTTAGAATGTTTTAGAATCTTCCTAGGGGCAACACAATATTGGAGAAAGTTTATTGCTAACTTTTCCGTAATTGCAGCTCCCTTACATGCTTTGACAGGATTGAGCAAGGTGTTTCAGTGGGGAGGCAAATAGCATAAAGCCTTCGACACCTTGAAAGAAAAAATTAGTACAACACGAGTACTAGCATTTCCAGATCTTCAAAGGCCATTTGAGATTGAAACAGATGCCAGTGACTATGCCATGGGAGCAGTGTTGATGCAACATGGTAAACCCATATGCTACCATTCTGAGACTCTTAATTCTGCGTTAGCTAATTATCCCACATATGATAAAGAATTGTATGCATTAGTACAAAGTGTAAAGAAGTGGAAACATTACTTAATGGGAAAGGAAACTATTATACATATTGATCATCAGCCACTTCAATATTTGCACTCACAAACTAAATTGAAACAATCAAGACACTATAGGTGGATGGGTTTTCTACAATAGTTTCATCTAGTCATCAGATATAAGAAAGGCATACACAATAAAGTTGCAGATATGTTGTCTAGACCAATTATAAATACATCTACTATACTTAAGCATAACTCAATATTGCATGAAAGCTACATTGAACAATATGCTCAAGATATAGATTTTAAAGATGTATATGCAACTTTAATTCATGGAAAACAAGTAGAAGAATTGGATTATCATGTTAAGGACCAACTCTTATATCATTTGGGAAAGTTATGCATTCCTCAAACTGAAAGAGTTAACGTAATCTGAGAAGCACATACTTCTCTAATATTAGGTCATTTTGGTGTAAGTAAAACAGTTGCACAACTGAAAAGATTCTGTTATTGGCCAAGAATGCATGAAACAGTTTCTAGATATATTAAAGGGTGTACCATGTGCACTAAAAGCAAGCCCAGTAATAGAAAACTAGGCTTGTACACTCCACTTCTAGTTCCTTCTCATCCTTGGGAAAGTGTTTCCATGGGCTTTGTTGGGGGATTGCCAAAATATAGAAAAGGTCATGACTATTTATATGTTATTATGGATAGGTTCAGAAAAATGTGTATTTTAATACCTTGTAACAAGCAGATTACAGTTGAACAAACAACAAAGTTGTTCTTTCAGTATGTATGGGTTCATTTTGGGTTACCCACTTCTATTGTATTTGATCGAGATTCTCGATTTGTTGGTAGGTTTTGGTCAAGTCTATGGGAGTTGATGGACACGAGATTGAAGAAGATCACAACATTTCATCCACAAACAGATGGCCAAACATAGGTAGTCAATAGGACAGCGATCCAGTTGCTCAGGGGCTATTGCAACAAGCATCCCAAGCTTTGGGATGAACATTTACGTTATGTGCAACATGCTTACAACCATGCCAAGCATTCTTCTACACAAAGATCTCCTTTTGAGACTTGTTTTGGTTTTATACCAAGGTCTCCCTTTGATTTTGTCTTTAGTAAAGACACAATAGTTGATGGACACAGTGATGTGGACAAGGAAACCAAGTTCATTGAACAGATCCAACAAATTCACTAGGCAGTGCAAGAACAACTAGAAAAGAGCCAAGCCAAGTACAAGGCAAGGCATGATAAGAATCAGATGGAGCATAGATTCCAAGTTGGTGATCAAGTCTGGCTGTATATCAACAAAGACAGAATGCAAGGTGAAGGAAAGAAGTTGAAGGAAATAAGGTATGGGCCTTTAAGGATACCTGAGAAAATTGGTGAGAATTCTTTCTACCTTGATTTGCTAGCTTACATACACATCTATGCAGTGGTAAATGGAGAAAACTTAAGACTATTTGAACCTTCATTAATTGAAGATCCCGAAGAGCAAAGTCAGTTGTCTTCTATTGATGATCATGTTGCTTGAACATCTCAATGAGATTTAGGAAGATACAATTCTAGACAGGAAAGTGAGGACTACACACGGAGGGGATGTTGAGTACCTAAGAATTGGACTCAAAGGTTCAAAACCCAGCAGTGCAAAATGGATGGAAGTTGGGCAAATGAGGGAGTTGTATCCTCACTTGATTGATGCTTAAAAACAAACTTTTGGTGGTCCAAAATCTTTTTGAGTGGGAAGGCGTGATCCAAATGAATACTAGAAAACCCTTTAAGTCTTTAAAATCTTCTAAACATTCAAAACTATCGCATGAGGAAAAACTTTAAAGAAGGAGGATAACACTATTGGGAGGCAAAAACATAGAGAAAACATTGAAAAAAAAGCTTATTAGCAGTCAAAGCAACTTTGAATCAGAGCCGTTGGATCTGGCCGATCAACGGTCCAGATCCGATCGATGAATCACAATCAGCGGTGACCAAGGGAGGCTATTGGCAAAGACCACAAGGAATATGCAGCAGCGATCAGCAGGGTCAACGAGGACCGTCGATCAAGCGCACAGATCGATGGCCCAAGTTGCATCGCAATATCGCGTCAGCACATTACAATGGAGTGGGGCTGATATGCATATGGCTTGCGACAACTAGACTTGATAAAACTATGGATGATATTTGATAATATTTCAAGTCTGGAAACAACGATTTTTCAATGTAAATCGTGATTTTCGTTAAATAAACAAAATATAAAGGATGAAGTGCCGACGTGATGAACCAGACCCAAAAGGGTATATTAATGTTGTTGAATACTATTTCAAGTCCGATATGAGCAGGATTTCGTGTTTTAATGTATTTTTAATAGAAAAGGGAAATCACAAAACAAGTGGGATTTCGAGCGGGCCAAAGGCTGTAAGTGGTTTGGGCTGGGCTTTGATGGATGTCATACAATGGCTACCACGTGTCCAAACTGAGGAGAGAGAAAACCACCCTCATCGGGTGGTTAACCCTCGTACGAAAGAGCCGCCCAAAATGAGCCACGGTTGTTGGATCTGGACCTCCTAGATCAACAGTGGAGATGCGATGTCGATGTATAGGAAGATTCGATAAGAGTATAAGGAAGATTGATGGATATTTGAAGTCTGATAGGCAATTTTTGGCGAACTTTTCCTGTGTTTGACTGTGTTTCCCTATGTTAACAGAAAATGATGATTCCGAAGGATTCCAAAGGCCCTATGACCATTCCGTTACAATACAGGTGGCCACCATCCTTGGAAGTGTTTAGCAATGATTTCTAATGCTCATAAAGGGGTCTGAACGGATAGAGGTCAGGAAGCCAGAGAGCCCGAGAAGCTGAAACAAACAAACGATGCAGATTGGCTTTAAGCCATAGACAGAGTGCCAAGACAGGGGGAGGTAGTATTGAAAGCAGTGCTGAGATAGAGCAACAGAGACAGAGAGTTAATGAGGAGAGTCTGTGTACTCAGAAGATAGTTGGGGGATCCAAGTAACGCCTTATTGTTTTGTATCTATTGTGTGATGCTCAAATTGAGCTCACTGTTGTGAAACTCTATTTTGAAGACATAATAGAGAGGTCACCACTGAAGGCTATACCAAGAGATGTAGCCCAGGAGTATTGGGTGAACTTTTTATTAAACTTGTTGTGTTTATATGTGTTTGTCTATTATAGTCTTTTACTGCTTCATAGCCTATGTATTTCGCAATCTGATCGATCCATTGCATAAAGTAACATAGGAATCTCCATGCACATGAGTCTGTAATACCTTATTAATTGTCTTAGATCTCATTATCAGATCAACAATACCGCTAATTTGACCCCATATTATATTTTGGATTATAAAATATAATTTAAAAATGAAAAATTATAGTTTCACCATTGTGTATTCCTAATATTTTGTTATTGTGTTGCTGAAAATAAAGAAAATATGTAATTCTTTCATGTTCAACATAGAGTTTATACATGGGATATATAATATATATATATATATAATTATATATATCAAAATTTTTCGAAATGCAAACACTTCTTCAAATTTCACATTTACACTTCAAAGAATTTGATTTTTTAAATACTTTATAAATTTGAAATTAAAATAAATCTATGCTAATTCCTAAAAAATATTAAAAACACTTTACATTATTTAAACAGATAGAATTAAACTGACACTCACTAAAGTTCTTTGGTACTTGGACAATAAATCTATACTTAACTCTAGAAATAAAAATAAAAACATAAAAAATTACACAATTTAAACATGTAGAAATAAAACCCACAGTCACTAAAGTGCTCGGTACTTGGACAACATGATATTTAGATGAAAATATTAGATATTCAAATCCAAACAAAATTAGTGAATTTTTTTGTACAAAGCGCATGTTTGACCTAGTACATGCTTGAAAGGGAAATTGGCAATTATTTTTTCCATGATCCAATGGATATGAAACATATTTTTTAAGTATATATAGATGTTAGGATTAATTCTTACATTATTAGAATTGGTTTGTTGGTTTGGATTAGGTTGATGGAGATTGTCGAGATATTCTCTCAACCATAATCTGCTAATTTAGAATTAGTTGGATCTAGTTCCAAGTGCGTGCATGCGGGCATGCGTGCGGGCATGCATACATGCTTTCATGCGTGTGGGTGTGCGTGTGTGTGGGTGTGCGTGCATGCGTGTGTGTGTGCGTGTGCGTGTGCATGTGCATGTGCGTGTGCGTGTGCGTGTGCGTGTGCGTTTGTGTGTGTGTGTGTGTGTGTGTGTGTGTGATACTTGTGATTTAATGAGTGAAAAAAAAATAGTTTTTGGTGTGAAATTATTTATTTTGTCATGGTATGAGAGTTAGTTCAGTGTTGACTCTCTCAAGGGAGTGGTTGTGATCATGTCAATTCTACAATTTTAAATCGTTCTACATATATTACCATAGTGTGTAAGATTATATTAGTTTAGTGCGTGAGATTTATGTGTGTTTATGTATTGTTTTGTAGTTGAATAAGGAATCATTGCCTTATTGTGACCTACATGAAGATGAAGACAATGTCGTAGGGAGCTTAATAGCAATGACAAGATCAATGCATTTCTCACAATGAAATTACAAAGTGCAAGGGGTAAGCTCATGGAAGATGGGCACCATGACATATGCATTACAAGATGATGAGTTGAGACTATGATGTGACTTTCAAGAGTTTTTGTTACAGTGGAGTCATTTAGCTTTGTCAACTAATCAATAATCATTATTGCAGGTTCCATTTGTTGTGCTAGTCAACTTCTTATCTGCTAATATAAATCAATTGGTCTACAAACATGTTAGAATTTGTGGAAAAATACATATGTATTGTTACTGAATATGTAGTTACTAGAATGGTATTCTTCATTTTTTTGTGGTCAATTTCCATTTGGACAGATTTATATTTGTCACACATAAGAATAACATCTAGTGAGCTAATTGCAATGGTTTTCTGGTCTTATTTATGCATTTCATGTTATTTTTTATTGTCCTTTAGGGCTCTCGAGAAATAAGCTAGTTGAATTCAATTGTTTAGACTACATAATTCTTGGGCGTGGTCAATTGTTTCAAGGAATGAACCCAATACCTCTTTTTCATGGACATAATGAACACTACCATCTCCCATTTCAAGAGCTTTTTCACATGGAAGGAGAGGCTCTTCGTGGTCTCCAACATCTAGCACAATGTTTTTGTTCTCAATGATGGCAATGATAAATTGGATTTGCTGTTATTGATCTCGTTCGACAAGCTCCAATTCATCACCTCTCTCAAATCTTTGTGGTGAGTGGTTAATAAAAGTATTAAAAAAAAGTGTTCATGTGCTCCCTTGCTTTGTATATAATCTTGATGTGGTTTAGTTCATTTCTATGTCCAATCACAGGTTGTTCATAATTGTGTGGGGAGATTGACAGTGCCAAGTCCAGTGGATTCAACATAAAACATGTGTCCCATGTTGAAGAAAAGTGTAGCTAGGTTCAGTATTTGTAAATGTAATTTTGATCTTTGTACTTGTCAAGAAAAAGAAATATTATTTTTGTAAATTATTCGAATGAGTTTATTTCTCATTCCATAGGTCTAGGAAATTCAAAGAATCAAAGTCATGTTAAAGAGCACTTCTTGATCATGAATATGGGTCAACCTAGTGCCAAGTAGTCCTCCAGGACAAGCACCATCCTCCAAAGAAGAAGACTACCAACAAACAATGAATAAAAGTCATATAACTTTCAATTCGGCTCATAAAATATGACACATCGGTCCAGTGGTCATGTCATCTTATTTATGGAACTTAACTACTATATATAGGCATGAAAAGTATCCACATTACATGCAGAAAAAATTGCGGATGTCTCTGAAGTTTCAGTGGTGATTACAGTAAGTAATCACAGTCTCAAAGATCTTGCATACCTCTTAGAAATCTTGGTCAAGTTCAGTATTACAAGAATTTTGAATGAAGGAGTATTAAAATGTCTCGGTTGGAGTAAGATACCATGACTTTTGGATGGGTATGATAGGGGATACACTCTCTCACAGTCTTGGCATAACTGTGATCTTGGTGCAAGAAGAATATAGTTACAATCTCAGTAAATACATCCGTAAGAGAGACACAATCACGTTCTTGACATAACTATTATGATAAGAACTTTGGTGATCCTACAATAATGTTCTTTGTCTCGACATATATTCTAAGTAACAAATATACTCTCATGGAAGTAATCATGTAAACATTGTCATGATCTTGATGAAGACAAGGTCATTATAAAGATCTAGTTGATATGGTGATGATCTCAATAAAAGTGAAACAATCATCTAGATGAAGGTGCAACAATGGTACTATTGTATCAATCACCTCAGTGAAGTAGCAGTGAGAAGATGATTTCAATAGTGACAAAGAAGAGGATTGGTGTCTTGGTCTTGTAGTGGCATAGATAGTCAAGGGTCATGGTCTTGGTGTTTTTCAATTGGAATCTCTATAAGAAGAATTATGTGCCGGTTTTCCTCTCCAAGGATAGGTTCTAGCACTGGTAGAATGCCAACATCATGGAGTATCAACTTTAGTAATTACATTTATGCACTCAAATCATGCTTAGTTTGATGGAATATATCAGTGATCCTGACCTCTTGATCACTGAACTTTCTTCATGCCATAAAATATAGTCTTAGGTATATATATATTGCAGAAGTAATCCAAGTGTTATATCGGCTACAACACCCTCCAAAAATTTGGCCTGTATATAATTTCAGAGCCTTCCTTAGATTTTTCCTTGATGTTTGCAAGCACTAAGGTTCATCTCGTGAGCCCATGTTGAGTCTTTGCACCCTCCTTGCTTGACAGTTCATCGGACATATTTTTGAATGATGGTCACAATGTCATGCTTGTAGCCATGTTCTAACTATGTGTAAGGTTCATCTTCATGTCAGCAAGTTGTATTCACTATGTAAACATATGTCACACTCACACATGAAGTTGTATGAATTGTCGCGCAAGTGTCATCGTGATCATTCAACGATATATCACAAGTGTCGCTCACATCGTCGATCATTCATACTGAGTGAATGTTGTCTTGATGGTTCGAGGTGTCTTGTTAGAAATTCATGCTGAGTGTGTGTTCACAAGGTCATGCATGTACGAAGTCACTCATTAATCATTTAGTCATTCTATTCAAGCTATGTCAAATGAACCAACCCCAACAACCGGACCTTCGCTAAGCTACACTACGCAGTTTCAGACCTCAGTGAACATGTACTGCTACCCAAAATTGCGCAGAGCTTGAGGCTACCTCATAGGTAGTCTACACTGTGCAATCCTGGAATTGAATAGACTGGCTATCACCAAAATAGCACAAAAGTTTCCTAGCAAGCCATCTCAACCTGTGCTACTCACAAGAAACATCAACCAAGCCTCCATATGTTCAGCCAGAGAGTTTGACCAAGCAGTGACCCTAGGCCTCACTCCTCCAAAACATTACGCAGAAGCTACCAATCATGTTTCCTTCCGCTGACTGAAGAAAATGTGCAGACATGCCGGATAGACACCCATTTCCTATCACTGCACTGCACTAAAAAATTGCAATTTTTTCCAGCCAGTCACCCTATGAGTTGGTCTGCTGCTCCTCTTGAAAACTGCGCTATTTTCATGAGAAGTCTCCCAGCTACCCAACATTCCACTCAGCTCAGAAACTATGAAGGGATGTCCAGCAGGACAACCTCCCATCTCTATGCAATTTTTTCCAGAAGCCTTCCACAGCCCACTGCCATATCCCCAAAGAAATTGCGTAATTTTTTCTAGCAGTCTACTGCCAACTCCCCAAAGAAATTGCACAGCTTTCACTACTAGTCTCCCCCTGTTGCCTGCACTGTCTCCTTGAAACAATTGTGCAAATCTACCCTCCAGCAGAGTTAGATCCCGCAAACAGTAATTGTCAATATGGATTGGCCATCTCAGCCTCTGAGTGACCTCTGCGCAATTTTAATGGACAACGCCCAAAGCTCGCATCCCGGCTTGAAATGTGCCTTGCACAGTTTCAGAGCCTTGCCTTCTCTCTCGGTCACCTGCATCCGAAAGAAAAAATAACGCATCATTGTAGAACAGGATATTTCTAGATTTGATGTCATCTCATCATGAGTGATTGCAGATACAGGTACATGGATGAGACATGGAGGGACCACGAACGAGATGAACAAGGAGCACATGCAAGGAGACTTGTTTGTGAATGGATGAACACATGAAGCATGTCAAAGTACACGTGAAGGAGAGATGTGCACATGCAACATCAAGCGAACACCAAGACCATCAAAGACTCCGCACACCTTGCCATGTGGAGGTGAAGCTATGATACACCAAGAGCACATCCATCACTCAGCAGCACTACAACTCGACATGCACACCACCACCAGCATGAAGATACCATATTTGTCATGTCAATGCATGTCATGAGTCATCTCGGCCACATCACTACTACGGGCCACACTGTTGTAATCAATGTAATGTAACATGGAAGTCCAAGAGACCCCCATCTAAATCTAAAGAGCCATATAAAGTTGAAGAGTCGTGTATGTCAAACAATCATGAGGGAAGTCGAATTGTCACAAGAGCAAGTTCTACCCTTGGCTATAAATACCCCTCATTTGTACATGAAAATGACTTTTCACCTTGGCTCCTCCCACATAGCCTTAAGAGTCTATAATATTTTCTTTGAGGAGCGAGCAGTGGCTCCAACGCCCCATTATCAGGGTTAGTGATGTAACGGTGTACTGATGTGTCTTGGAACTTTCGCTTAATTCAAAAGCTTGTTAACAGGCCAACACTTTTTCACACATGTATTGTATTCGTTTGTAAGATTATTCTTTGGATGCTTGTAATGCATTTTGCTTTAACATGTATTAAGACAATTGAACTATTTTGGTTGATTTAGTACATATGCTATTGGAAATTCATTGTATCAGTTGTTAATGTTGTCTTCCCCGTGTCGTCTATCCCTTCGGACACTCGATAGATTCATTCTTGTAAACTTGTTATAATGCCTGTCGCACTCATGTGGACTATTCTACTAGGTGATGTACATGTTATCTATTCACCTTGTGTTTGTGACTACCACATTCATGTGGACTACTCCACTAGAAGTTGCGGATGTCCTATTGTGTTGTGTATCTCTAGCATAGTTGGGACTATTCCCTTTCAACCTGAGACTCACTTCCATCCTCTCCCTCTGCAGTGAAAGAACTTTGACACAAGTGGCACTAAGCACTCACGAGGCACGTGAAAATTGCTTTTTGAAGATAAAATAAACCACTCTCATGTGCTGAAAAGCAAGAGCTAAGGAAAATATTTAAGATAATGGCAACCGGGCCATTATACCAAATGGGACTCCTACAACAAACGGTGTGAGCTCTAGTTGGGACTTCATACCGGGGATATCTCCTGAATGTTGGTGAGTCCAACACCATTAACATTTCTGGCTCTAGAAGGAGGGCTAGATGACAAGCTAAGCCCATTACATTTGGTTTGAATCTCTTACCAAATGGATCATACACTATTCGTGCTCCCAGGGTGTTTCTCTCATTTCTCCTTTAATTAACTATCAATCCTTGATGGGCTTCTTGATCACATGTCCTTGTTAAATTTTGACGGTGAGGACAGAACATCCATAACCAAGTATATTTATGATTTTATTCATTTCTATGAATCTCATGAAATTGATAGTGAAGTGCTTGTTTGTGTACCTTTCTTCCTCGTCCTTCAAGGTCTAGCTAATCAATTGTTTCATACCCTACCACCTGCTTCCATCCATTCTCTTCTCACTCTCCTTAAGGAGCTCCATTAAGCCTTCGATAAGTATAACCACCAAGATGTCCATGAAAGAATCTCTCATTTGAGAATGAATCCTGGTGAATGAGTTGAGGACTTTCCTACCCACTTCCTTCACCTCTGTCATGAAATTCTTGAATAATTTTTGGACCTTGACTTTGTGAACCAAGAATTAAAATTCTTGGTTCATGTTTCCCAAAACGGTGAACCTCCTTATTTCCCTTCTTCCTCAACTCTTGTGGATCATGAGAACCCTCATTTTGTAGAGGAGGAGCCCAACACACCGTTTATTCCTTGTCCTCATCCTTTTCCAGACTTGAAGAGGGTTCCCCCTCACAGCGCCCATGAAGCTAAGAATTTTTTGCAGCGGGTACCCCCTCGCAGTGGTCACAAAGTTGAGAAATCTACGCAACATGTTCCCAACTCGTCTTCTAAGTCATCTCCCACTCAAATGGAGGAAATTCCATAATGGATCAGAAAGCCTATGGCAAAGAACCATTCCTCCATTCTACAAGAGGGCCTCACTGTTCATAACCCAAGTCTCAAGTCTGATCTGCATCTCTATCGTCCTCCATCTACAAGCCATGACTCCTTGTATCATGACTCGCTTGATCAATCTGCTTCACCATCCAGTTGTGTGCATTCGCTTGATTCTCAAGTTGCTAGCTCAAATTGTGGTCATGTGCAAGGCAGTGTCATTACATAGGAAGAGGAGTAGAAAGGAGAAGACATAATCAATTCCTCTTCTATTTTTCAAAATGGTTCACGTTAAGACATTGAGCTTCCATTCTTGATCAATTCTCAATCCACTAATATTGGTGAAACATCATGCACAATTAATTCTTTCGATCAACCTCCAGTCTTGGGTTGTCATTGCTCCCATACTTACGCATGTTGTGATGAATGTCCAAGCACATCATGTGATCTGTTGTTCTCTCATGTACACTCTAACTGAGATCTCTAATGTGCACCGGTCAAAGAAAATGTCCATATCGAAACTTCCTTTACACCTCACTTGCCCATATATCCTACCATTCATAGTGTGACTACATGCGACAGAGATACTCCATGTTCTCTTAATTCTTCATCTAATGAGTTATCTCCTCTATCGACACCAGGTAGTGAGGTCGTCCATGATAAGAACAGTCTCAATGCACAAGACTCTTCCCACTCGTCATCATCTTGTGTATTGCATGAAGACAACGCGTCAACTTAGCTTGATAAAGCTAGAAAATTTGATGAATCGTGTGACAGAGATCGCTGCCATCATAAGAACAGCTTTTAAATCAACGACAATAGCCATCCTCGAGCCATGCATGACCTAGTTCACATCTCAAAATGCCATTTTTCAATTCTGGAATTTTCTGGGACAGGCCAAGGAGTTGAGGCACTTCACCATCTGTTGATGGTTATGTCAGGACCTCGCGACTTTGGTATGCCCCTCAAACAAAATCAAATTTGGTTTCTCATGCACAATCCATCTATCTATATGGTTTCATTCGTTATGGACCCCCATGTAAAGTATATTTACTATTCTAGGTGTGATATTTCGAAATTTCAAATTTTCAATAATGACTGAATCCATGAGTCTATTATAACATGTCTGTCTTGATGAAATTCTCTTACATCCAATTCGGGTTGGGAGTGTTCATCCCTCATGAAATCATGGAACAATGAAGTTGATCATCTCAAAGATTATCTTTGTCTTGAATCATAATTATCAGGTGTTCTCTCTCATGATCAACTCCTTGGTCTTCTTGCAAATTTTGCACATCAAATATGCTTGCTAATCACACTAGAAATCTCCCTCTGTGATGACGAGTGCACAACCTATCACATGAATCACATTACTCTCATTTCACCACACCCAAAATGGCTTCGCACATTCACAGTGTTGGCATCCTTTCTACATTTTTGTGATGCCCATGATGATTGTGCTATTTTTCGCCAGTTACACATGGGTGTTCTATCATATCTAGTGCACAATGAACTTGGTTCCCTCATTCAGAGTGTTCACGAGATTTTTCAAAATATTCTATGTTCATGTCAAATTGGGAATCTAGCATCTCGGCCAACCCGTCTGATATTTCTTCTATCTTGGGTCACTATCATGCAGTTTATCATTTTCCCAACAGTACATCCAATGACAGTCACTTCGTGCATTATGATCTTCACTGTGTAACATCTTTCTCCCCAGACTTTTGTCAAGTATGTGAGGCACTTCGGCCTGTGTTGATGGTTATGGAAGTTCCTCACTGTATTGACATGACCAGCGAGAATGATTACATCTATCTATCTATACCAGATTCCCATCGTGATCCCCTCTTTTGAATCAAGAATCCATCTTTTCAAAGATCACGAGTCTTTGAAAACAACCATCACAAATTTTATGATCCAATCGTTGAATGAATGGAACAATCTTACTTGGCGAGTTGTGTTGCAGGTAACAAGATTTATTCCTTCCTCACACTCGCTATGAAACTTGGTGCAGAAGAACACACACTTGCAAGAGGCCTCCTTGGTTTGTTGAAAAATAGTAGTCACCGAAGAGGTAAGCATGTGTGTTGGCTAGTTGTGACACATCTTTCTACCCACAGGCGAGACCTTCTCTCTCGTGTGCAAGTTTGTCAAGTTTTTGTATTTTCTATTGAACACTATTTTTATTTGTCTTAATCGCTTGTATCTTTGAGGTAAATACATCTCGAGTATGCGTATAGTGGCTTCACTGGAAATTTCATTTCACGTAACCTCACCCGTTTGGCATAGGAGTAGGAGTAGTTTTTTCTTTCTTGCTTGTATTTTATTTCTAGTTTGCATGTTTGTTTGCTCACTGACTTGGTTTGGTTTGTTTGCTTGCTCACTTTTCTTGCTCGTCTTTTCACTTTAATTTACTATTTTTTCTTTGCTTTGTTTTGTTTGCTTAATATCATGCTATTTTTGGTTTTGTCAATAAGTGATGCCCTCCACTGAGTTCTAGATTTTGAATGAGTATGAGGTTGAGATCCAAGGATTCTTGTGACACTGCAGCACTTGGACAATCCTATATCTATCTTCTCTGTGGTTGGTTGTAACCTTCGGTCGATGAAATCTTGATGGAAAATATGATCCATCTACAAGGGAAGCTTGAGTCTAACCATGAACTTGTGTCCACACTGGGAAACCTCGTGCCTATACTCAACCTTCTCCTCTGTGTGTTCAAGCTCATCAAACTAGTAGAAACGGAAAAGGGGAAAATCTAAATTAGAAAACCTATGTGAGAGGTATTACATGATTTTATGAAGGAACAACCTCTCCTTCTCTCGATAAGTTGGGATCTATCTTCTGCCCCAAAAATAAATAAGTGCCTCAGTGCACAATCCTCTTTTAGAAAATACAAAGGCGAAAGAAGAGAAATGATTCCTGTGCAGAGAGGCAAAGCATGCAATCCATAGGGGTACTGACCAGGCTCGCTGGAAGTGGAGCAATGCGTGTGTTCCTGCGTGACTCTGTCGAGGAATTTTCCAGGCCTACTAGCAATGGAGCAACGCTAGAGACGAAAACTTATACTTTGAAATTTTTTAACTCATGAGCCAAACTACCCTTGTTGATTTCAAAACACTGTGATCAAGCTGAAACTTGTTGTTGTGTTTGATTGAGTTGGCAAAAGGTGAACCATGTCTATCTATGGGGTAAGTGGGGAAGCTAATGTAACTTGCACAAGGATTCAATACTCCCTAAAAGACCAAGGACCTATGCTATCAATGGAACAAAACAGAGAAGCTGGAGTTCAACCAGTGTGTCGCCAAGTGTTGTAGCGGCTACAACAGCCTCCAAAATTTTGGCCTACATCCAATTTCGGAGCCTTCCTTGGATTTTTCCTTGAGGTTTGCAAGCACTCAGGCTCATCCCGTGAGCCCATGTTGAGTCTTTGCACCCTCCACGCTTAACCATTCATTGAACATCTTTTTGCATGATGGTCACAATGTCATGATTGCAACCATGTTTTGGCTATGCGTAAGGTTCGTCTTTATGTGAACAAGTTGTATTCACTATGTAAACATCCGTAACACTCACACATGAAGTTGTATGCACTGCCGCGCAAGTGTCGCTGCGGTCGTTCAACGATCTATCACAAGTGTCATGCTTCTTGCTCACACCATCGGTTAGCCACACTGAGTGAATGTTGTCCTGATGGTTTGAGGCGTCTTGTCATCAAGTCATGTTCAATGTGTGTTCAAAAGGTCATGCATGTATGAAGTCACTCATTCACACACTTAGTCATTTTTATGAAGCTATGTCCACTGGACCGTCGATGAGCTTCACTGTGCAATTTCAGCCCTCGATGAACATGTACTGCTGTCCAAAATTGTGTAGATCTTGAGGCTTTCTCCCAGGTTGCCTTCATTGCACGATCCTGGAATCGACTTGACTAACTCTCACCATAAAAACACATAAGTTTCCCAGCAAGCCATCTCAATCTATGTTGCCCATAAGCAACATCAACCAAGCCTCTGACTGGTCAACCAAAGAGTTTGATCGAGCAGTGACCCCGGGCCTCACTCCTCCAAAAAAAAGCATAGAAGCTGCCAAGCATGCCCACTTAAGCTAACTAAAGAAACTACACAGACATGCCGGACAAACACCCACTTCCTGTCACTACACTGCCCTAAACAATGCACAGTTTTTCTAGCCAGTCACTCTGTCATTCAGCCTGCTGCTCCTCCTAAAAACTTTGCAGTTTTCATGAGCAGTCTCTGAGCTTTCCAACATCCTGCTCAACTCAAAAAATGTGTGGGGATGTCCAGCAAGCTAGCCTCCCAGCTCTGCGTGTCTAGCAGGCTAGCCTCCTAGATCTGCGCATTTTTTGCCAGTAGCCTCCCGCAGCCCGTTGCCAACTCCCCAGAGAAATTGAACAATTTTTGCTAGCAGGCTTCCATAGCTAGCTACTAGCTAGCTAGAGAAATTGTGCAATTTTGCCAGCAGCCTCCCACAGCCTGCTGCCAACTCCTCGGAGAAATTGTGCAATTTTTTCCAACAGCCTTCCGCAGCCCACTGCTAACTCCCTGAAGAAATTGCGTAGTTTTCACTGCCAGTCTCCCCATGCTACATGCATTGTCTTCCTAAAAAAACTATGCAGATCTGCACTCCATCCGAGCCAGATCCCGTGGATAGTCATTGTCAATTTGGATTTCCCATATCAACCTCCTAGTGACCTATGCGCAATTTTCATGGATAGTGCCTAGAGCTAGCATCCCAGCTTGAAATGTGCCTTACACAATTTCAGAGCCTTGTCCTCTCTCTCGGTCAACTGCATCCGAAAGCGAAAACAATGCATCATGGTAGACTAGGAGATTTCTGGATCTGATGTCGTCTCATCATGAGTGATTTCAGATACAGGTACATGGATGAGACATGGCACGATGACGAATGGGATGAAAAATGAGTGCATGCAAGGAGACTTGTTCATGAATGGACGTACACATGAAGCATGCCAAAGTATGATAGAAGGAGAGATGTGCATATGCAACATCAAGTGAACACCAAGACCATCAAAGAATCTACACATCTTGACATGCAAAGGTTAAGCTATGATACACCAAGAGCACATCCAACACTCAACAGCACTGTAGCTCGACATGCACACTAGTAGCAACATGAACATACCAACTTTGTCATGTCAATTCATGTCATGAGTCATCTCAGCCACATCACTACTATGGGCCACACTGTTGTAATCAATGTAATGTAACGTGGAAGTCCAAGAGACCCTCATGTAAATTTAAAGAGTAATGTAAGTCAAACAGTCATAAGGGAAGTCGAAGAGTCACAAGGGCCAGTTCTACCCTTGGCTATAAATACCACTCATTTGTACATGCAAAGTACTTTTCACCTTGGCTCCTCCCACATAGCCTTGAGAGTCTATAATATTTTCTTTGAGGAGCGAGTAGTGGCTCCAATGCCCTACTATTGGGGTTAGTGGTGTAACGATGTATGGATGTGCCTTGGAACTTTGCATAATTAAGAATCCTGTTAACAGACCAGCACGTTTTCACACATGTATTGTATTTGTTTTTAAGACTATTCTTTGGATGCTTGTAATGCATGTTGCTTTAACTTGTATTAAGACAGTTGAATTATTTTTGGTTGTAATGCATGTTGCTTTAACTTGTATTAAGACGCTTGTAATGCTAGCTCCCCAAAGAAATTGTGCAATTTTTCTAGCAGCCTCCTACAGCCTGTTGCGAGCTCCCCAGAGAAATTATGCAATTTTTGCCAACAGCCTTTTGCAGCCCACTGCTAACTCCTTGAAGAAATTGTGTAGTTTTCACTGCCAGTCTCCCCCTGTTACATGCAATGTCTTCCTGAAAAAACTACGCAGATCTACCCTCCATCCGAGCCAAATCCCACTGATAGTCATTGCCGATCTAGATTTCCCATATCAGCCTCCTAGTGACCTATGCGCAATTTTCATGGATAGTGCCCAGAGCCAGCATCCTAGCTTGTAATGTGCCTTAGACAATTTCAGAGCCTTGTCCTCTCTCTCGGTCACTTGCATCCAAAAGCAAAAACAATGCATCATGGTAGACTAGGAGATTTTTGGATCTGATGTCGTCTCGTCATGAGTGACTTCAGATACAGGTACATGGATGGGACATGGCATGATGACGAATGGGATGAAAAAGGAGTGCATGCAAGGAAACGTGTTCACGAATGGACGGACACATGAAGCATGCCAAAGTACGAGAGAAGGAGAGACGTGCATATGCAACATCAAGCGAACACCAAGACCACCGAAGACTCTACACACCTTGACATGCAAAGGTTAAGCTATGATACACCAAGAGCACATCCATCACTCAGTAGCACTGTAGCTCAACATGCACACCAGTAGCAACATGAACATACCAGCTCTGTCATTTCAATTCATGTCATGTGCTATATGTTGACCTTGTGTTTGTGACTGCGGCATCAATGTGGACTACTCTGTCGGAAGATCCACATGTCCCGTTGTGTTGTGTGTCTCTAGCAGAATTGGGACTATTTCCTTTCAACTTGAGACTCACTTCCACCCTCTCCCTCTGCATTGAAAGAACTTTGACACAATAGTCAATAAGCACTCACCAGGCACATGAACCTCATTGTTTGAAGATAAAGTAGACCACTATCATGTGCTGACAAGCAAGAGCTAAGATAAATATTTAAGATAATGGCAACTGGGCCATCATACCAGATGGGACTCCTACACCAAACAATATGAGGTATAGATGGGTCTTCATACCAAGGAGATCCCATGAATGTTGGCGGGTCCAACACCATCAACACTAAGGAATACCTTTCACAATCAATGATTACATCATTTTCTTAGTATAGTCATTACATCAAAGCAGTTTCAGTGATGAGACAGACCATTTATATAATGCCACCCACAATTTAGTTATGTTATTCATTGACAAGTTTGGGCTCTCAATATAGTGCCTCTCCACACAATGCACATAGACATCATTATGTCATGGCATATCAATATACTTGTCACAGTCTTGAATTTTTTCTATGATTATGATCTCAATATCATGGTGCTCGGATCATAACATAGTATCACTAACATGTCAACAATATGTTGAAGTTAAAAGTACCTTAAAATAATTTTGGAAGGTCATGAAGCAGTCTCAGTGATGTCAATAGCATTGATGTCATGATGCTAGAAGGCCTCTAAGGAATTCATGATGAAATGACACTAATGATGGGCAGCTCAAGCAAAAGAAGCATCAAGGTGAAGATCTCCTTTTCACACACCAAGTAAGTATCTTTCAATTTTATAATCAGATTTGGTTAAATTATTTCATGATTGCAAGTGGATTTATAAATCGTTTAGATAATTGAAAGTCCTTGTATAGAATAAGGAGGATTGTCATAATCCTCATAGAAAAGAGAAATCATTGATATCTATGAAATGTTTATGAATGTCAAGCATTGTTTGAATCCATCAAGAGATTCATATGATTCATATGATATCACTCAAAATTCCTCTCATACCTAAATAGAAAAAGAGGAGACATAAAGAGAGATATATGAAATTTTAGATATACTCTCATAAATTAAAGTAAATAAGATCACTTAGACCTATACAATAGTAAAGGTATCAAAGAATGAAGGAATAACTTCATTAATATCTAGGAGAGATGATAAGAAGGTAGTCATGATTGATGAGCAAGGTAACAAATATCAATGAACAAAGAAGGTTACCTCACCCAACAATTTGTGGTCTCTATGCTAGATAGAGAAAGACAAGTTTCAATCTATAGTATTAAAGGATAAAAGAATTCAACCTTGTGCAAAAAGGAAAGGCAAGGTTGGTCCTTAAGCAAAGACAAAAAAAAGTATAATTAATATTCAATGCTATAGAAATATTTTGGAAGCTCATATCACTGAAAGATGGAGGAAGCTGAAGAAAAGGGCTAAGGAAAGAGGGAGTAGCAAATCTCTCCTATGGGTGAGATAGTATCCCTCACAAAAGGGTCCTATCATAAGCTCCTAAATCTTGTGTTATAAGATATGACAATGATGATAAGATGCATCATGGCATCATGGAAGCATTAGAAACAAGAGCTCGTAACATCTCCATAAGGCTCATGAAGGAAAAAAACCCATCGTAGACAACATGTAAGATATATAGCTCTTGGGAACCTCAGTGGACATTGAAGGAAATAAATGAGTCATCTAAGGCTTATCATACATCAAGTCAAAAAGGAAATATCTTCTAGTTGGGGATATACAAGATCCTCAAATTATCTAATGGAATCCTCATCGTAGGGTTCACTAATCTAGATAGGAAGAAAGTGTTTCAACAAGAACTCCAACGTATGGAATCCATGAGATGATGATATGACATGAAATAGATAAAGGGATTGAAGATATTTTCAATCAAGGAAGCTGTGGGAAGAAGCCTGAATTTCTTGAAGGTAAAATAAGGTATATATGCTTGTGTATAATATTATAATGTGATGTCATATGGTTGTATGTAATATGGATTTTTGCTTCTATCTTAAGAAGCATGATCAAGAGAAAAATGATCTTTTCCTCTGAAAAGATGTAGGAAGGCATAAGTCACACTAGATAAAATCAACATAATATGTCCTCATATGAAGTATGAGGTGATTGACAACAATAAATAAAATCATATTGAAAGATATGAAACGTGTGAGGAAAGAAGAGATCATGAGATATGCGACCATGATGAAGGAAATCAATATCCAAAAGACCATGAAGATTTGACTAGGAAATCTCCTAGAAAGATATGAAGACTCTGATGAAAGTCTAAAAAGAATGAAGACCCTTGATAATGGATATATTTGGGAGATGTGCCAACATGTATGCTGGATGTTGATACCTACATAAATATGTCATGATGAAGAGCTATCTCGTAAGGTATTATTTGATGTAATATGATGTTTTGATTTCTTGAATAATATTTGGATAATGTAGGGCTACTTGAAAAAGACTTGTAAGTACAAGTGCAACCAAAATTCATGCGATGGATGGAAACTCCTAAAGAAGCATGGAGAGAAAAGAAGTAGCCATATGAAGAAGGTTCGAGATATGTACCAAAAAGCCCACTTTCCAAGAAGAAATGAATGACATGACAGAATAAGAAGGAAAGGGATCGATGGTTGTTTCCCTACAAGGAAGAAGCTCAACTAAATTTCACGACATCAAGGAGAGAAGTTGATGAAGCAGCTAAAGGAGCCACAAAGAAAAAAATTTGTTGATATAGATAAGAGTCCCTAGCTAAGACGGAGCTCTGACAGGTCCTTGATCAAGAGGGAGTTTGAATTAAGATCACCCCTGATTACAAAGGAGTGACAATTGTGTTTTTCCATGTCATGTGTCATGCACTAGACCAGGGCAAACAACCGTAAGAATAGATGAAGGCCATGAATGGAAATGTAGACACATAATAGACACAATATTCTTGTCTTCACTTGGGAAGAAAGAATGGGAGGATTGGGTAGGGAATCCAAGACAAGAGTAGGCAAGAGGACCAATATTCTTTGAGGGTTGGGAACCCAAGATAAGAATGGTCCTAGAAGGTCATACTTAGTGAACACCTAGGTGGGTATCTACCTTGAGATACAATGATGAAGGTGTTTATAAATCATTTGTCTCGCCAACATTGTAGATCATGGTCTCATGGAGAGATGGAGTTGTTAGTCAAGGCCTTGCACTATGAGAATGTTGGTTGATATGATGCTATAGAGATGGGATTACCAATCTGATTCTTCTTATGAGAAATTATTCACATTGAGAATAACCAAGTACCATTGTAAATACCTCTCTACTTAAGAGGGAGTGTTGAATAAAAGTGTAACTAGGTTCGGTATTTGTAAATGTAATTTTAATCTTTGTACTAGTCAAGAAAAAGAAATATAATTTTTGTAAATTATTTGAATGAGTTTCTTGCTCATACCATAGGTCTAGGAAAGTCAAAGAATCAAAGTCATGTTAAAGAGCTCTTCTTGAGCATGAATATGGGCCGACTTAGTGCCAAGTAGTCCTCCAAGACAAGCACCATCCTCCAAAGAAGAAGATTGATAACAAACGATGAATAAAAGTCATATAACTGTCAAGTCGGCTCATAAAAGATGACACAATGATTTAGTGGTCCTATCGGCTTATTTATGGAACCTAACTACTATATATATATGCGTGGAAAGTATCCTCATTACAGGCAGAAAATATTGCAGATGTCTTTGAAGTTTCGGTGCTGATTATAGTAAGTAATCACAATCTCAAAGATCTTGCATACCTCTCAAAAATCTCAGTCAAGTTCAGTGTTAGAAGAATCTCGAATGAAGGAGTATTACAATGTCTCGGTTGGAGTAAGATACCATGACTTTCAGATGGGTATGACAGGGGATACACTCTCTCACAGTGTCAGCACAATTGTGATCTTGGTGCTAGAAGAATATAGTTACAATCTTGGTGAAGACATCAATAAGAGAGACACAATCACGTTCTTGACATAACTATTATGATAAGAACTTTGGTGATCCTACAACAATGTTCTCTGTCTCGGCATACATTCTAAGTAACAATTATACTCTCATGGAAGTAATGATGTAAACATTATCATGATCTTGATGAAGACAAGGTGAGTATAAAGATCTAGTTAACATGGTGATGATCTCAATAAAAGTGCGGAAATCATCTAAATGAAGGTGCAACAATGGTACCATTGTAATGATGACCTTAGTGAAGCAACAGTGAAGAATGTTGACACCTAATCTTCATGATTGGGTGAATTTATGTAAATAATTAAATTAGGAATGTGAACAGTCATCGGGAGATGAAATGAACAGTCACTCCCTATTGTATATAACAAAGACCTACCTAATGGAATAACATGAATCAATTTTTTTTTTGTGGAGTTACTGCCTGGCCTGACATGGTATCAGACCCAGTTCCTTTTTCTAGCCTTTATGTCCTTGTAACTCCTGGTCTGCTCCACTGCTCCCCATATAATTCAGTAATTGATTACCTACTTCTGTCTTCCATCCCTACGCTCTATGTACCTGCACTCTCCGTCTGACATTCATCTAACATGGGAACGTTTGCGTTGTCCTTGTACCTGCGCTTTCTGCCTGACATGGGAACGTTTGTGTTGTCCTTGTACCTGTGCTGGACATGGTATTAAGGCGATGCGTATGGTAATAATTGAATGTTGTTTGAACAATGGTCATGATATCTGACATGGTAATAATTGAACATTGTTGTAATAATTGAATGTTGTTTGAATGCTGGACATGGTATCTGACCTGGTATCAGTTTCATATGTTTGAACAATGGAAGTTTCATATATTTGAACGTTGTTATACGCATATAGTTTCTTTTTCAATGAAAACATTGCTGTTGTTAATACGCCTGAGAGATATTAACACTGCGCGTGAGAGATATTAACACTGCGTGTGAATATTTGAGACAGCATGATATGCCCGCTCATGTTTTGTTAATGAATCTGATATGCGTGGCTATCATGGTGATAATACCTGAGATGCGTGGAGATGTGCTGACCGTTTCTGCGTGGAGATGTGTTGACCGTTTCGGCGTGGAGATGTGCTGACCTTTTATGCGTGGAGATGTGCCACTGATTAAAGTTCTTGTGGCGTTTCAAATGTATTTATTCTAACAGTTTTGCATGAGCAGTCTAGGCACGAGCAGTTCTTGTGGTTCAATTGTTTGCATGATAGGCAAGCTGGATATCAAAAAAAAATAGATACTTTATCCTTTCGGTATAATTCTTTAATCAAAGTTGGGCGCAAAAGGAATAAATTGGGTGGCATATTACAATATTATATTTACATGTGATTATTGTGTTTCCAAGGTTAGGCACTTCGAAAGGGATTTATGGTGATTTTTTAGTCTTTTCAGTGAGCTTTGCAGATTTCATTAGTTCTACTATTATGTTGCCACAAATTGTAAGAAACAACTCTAGAATATAGATGTTTAATGTTTTGTTTAGAACATTCTCAGATTACATGAGATGTCTGCCATCAGAGCTTGAAATTGTGATGCCATTGCTGCTCCAACTTTGTAGAGCTCACGATGAATGATTGATTATTGATTGTGATATGAATTAAACAAACAAAATCGTTTCCCACAGAAATTTTTTAGTACATTTTTACTGTATATTGGTAGAAGTATTCTTTTCTATCAGCAAAAGTTTTTTTACAGAATGCATTCAATCATATCCATGGTAGGAATAGTTCTCACTGGCAAGGAGAACTATCATGAATGGTCCCGAATGATAAAACACACCCTCATCTTTAATGAGTTGTGGAAAGGAGTGTGAGTCGAAGAAGGAGACAATGACCCAGTACAGCCTACCTCAGACAAAGAACTCGTCATTTGGGAAAACAAGAACAACAAAGCCTATGCATTAATCGCAACATCTGTAAATGAAGAGGTGAGTCGCCATATTTCGTCATATTCAACTACCTTTGAAACCTTACCAAAGCTGAAAGAACTCTATGACTCACATTCTGCACTTGAAGTTGTTCAACTCATGATTAAACTCTTCACTCTTGAACTGCAAAATAATGATCCTCTTGCTCTTGCATCTGAAGTAAAGTCTATAATGCATGATATCAAATCCACTAAGGTTGAGTTGGATATCCCTCTTATTGCTTTTCTCAAGGCATTTTATCCTACTTACTCCAATTATCTTGAGTCTTTGCAAGCAAATGGAGATCTCAAAGATATAACCTTTGACTCTCTTGTGAAAAAGTTTGCTGAAATAGAGAAAGCTTTTGGAAAGAAGACAGCCCCTGAATCTTCTGAAGAGACTGTGTGCCTTTCTCATAAAGAAAAGCATTCTGCTCAAGATTCTACAAGAGGAAGAGGTGGACGAAGAGGAAGAGGAAGATATTTCAGAGGCAAGGGGGGCAGACATTCTCAAGGAGAAAAGGTAGATTTACATTGTATTCACTACAAAAGAAATGGATCACATGATGCATCTACATGCAAGCTACCATGGGACAAAATTGAGCAGAAAAGAAACTAACAAAAAGGTAAAACTGATGATACAGACAAAGGTAAAGCACCTGAATCCGCTCACTATGTTGAGGCACAATGTAACA
>APFE031660930.1:9405-37433 GCA_000404065.3 Pinus taeda
GGCGCCCCCTCTAACCCCTCAGTTAACTACGTGGGCTAGTCGTGGAAATAATATAACACAACCAAACAAATGAGTTACTTTCCTTATTAATGTCCCTTCCTTCTCTTCACCAACCAATGAACTTGTATGACTGTAATGGGAGGGTTGTTATGATAGAAGAGACAACCTCCTTACCTTCGCACATGTGACTATTTTCCTTGTGATGTTGACCTATTCATTCTTTGCTTGAGAGAGTTACTTCTTCGCTTGAGTGAGGGGCCTTATAGGCCTACTTAGATTACCCAACCAATGAAATGATGTGACTGTGATCTTACTGCTGATATGGCTGCAGACTGTCCTTCATCGTCTCACACGTGTGACAATATTTTCACTAGAAAACAACCTCCAACCTTCGCTTATACTTTCCCTTACTTCGCTGCATTAGAGGCTTCTCTTCTTCGCTTTCTATTCACCTTAGATTCGTCTTCCTTGCTCGTTGATTTCAAAGGAATGAGTGTGTTCTATTTAGAAGAGTGAATAGCCTCTATATATAGAGGACTATCCCTCCTTTAGGCTGACTTGAGGCCGACTATAGGACTGCATGCCGACTTGACAAATACATAGCTTAGATTGACTCTTTGATTGTGTCACATGCTTGGAGGAGACTTGACTTTGTGACTTCTTTGACTATAACACATAAGTATACCTATAGTAACATGCCCTTAAGGTCTTCAACATTTTCTTTTGATTCTTTGACTCACCTATAGCACTTTAATATGTGCTAGACCTATTTCAATGAGCAAGAAACTCATTGACATATATTATAAAAATAATATTTATTTTCTTGAATAAATAAAAATATCAAAAGTACATTTATGAAGACTAAACCTAGTTACATTTCCTTCAACACTCCCTCTTAACTAGGGAGGCATTAATACAACATTACTAGGTGTTTGGTTATGTTTCAATCTTGAAGAATTGACATAAGAGAGACCTGATTTGCAATACATTTGTTATGGCATCATAATAACCAACATTGTTTCAACAACAAGGCCTTGAATGATAGCTCTATATCTCAATAGATCTGAGCACAATGTTGGCGAGACCAATAACTTATAGACACCTTATTCATTATCTCTCAAGGTATATGCCCACCCAAGTATTCACTGAGTATGACCTTCTAGGACTATTCTTATCTTGGTTTCCCAACCCTCAAAGAATATCAGTCCTCTTGCCTATTCTTATCTTGGATGCCCTACACATACTCAAAGAGTATCGGATGCTAGATGATTACCCAATCCTCCCATTCTTTCTTCCCAAGTGAAGACAAGAAGGTTGTGTCTATCTCTTCCTCTCAATTAAGGAAGATAGACCCAAGTATCCTTTGACAAGGTACTTGTCCAAGTTCCTTTGTAATTGGGAACTTGTTATAACTTTCTCTTAGCTAGGGACTTATCCATTCATCAACAACTTCTTCTTCATGGGTCCTCCAACTACTTGATCTTCTTATTTTATTTGATGTCATGAAGTCTTGGTTCAAACTTCTTCTTGGTAGGGCACCATCCATCGATCACTTTCCTTCCTATTTTGTCACGTCATTGCTTCCTTCATGGAAAGTGGCCTTCTTTTCATATATTAGGTTCTCTTGTCATCTGGTTATTCCTTATCATCTTTTCTATGCTTCAGACTACTCTTCACATGGATGCTTCTTTGTACTTACTTGTTCCCATGCTTTGATCTAGTAGCCCTTCATGACTTCTTCCCAATATTGCTTCAACATTAAATGGTACTTTTCTTAGATGACTTCTTCATCATGACATCTTCGTAGAATCAGCTATCTATACCTTTCATATCTCTAAGGCCTTCATAGGTGTCAAGGGTCCTTTGATTTTTTCCTTTCTTAGTCAGAGTCGTCATTCCTTCTTTCGGAAGATGTATTCAAAGTAACTTGTTAGATAATTGTTCTTGGTGAGCATGGTGTTCTTCACAAGCTTGATCTCTTTCTTCACTTGCTTATTCTTGGATAGATTGGTCAACCACCTTATGCTCCTTGTGAGATAATTTCTTCATTTCTTGCTTCTAGGACTAGTCAACATTTCTTCTTCACTTTCTTCTTAGTCAACAATCTTATACTCCTTATGTGAGTAATTCCTTTTGTTGACCTTCGTTGCATTGTAGTTCATTCCTTCGAGCATGTCATTGGTGAAAGATATTCTTTCCTACTTGATCATGTCATATAACTATTCACATGACTCAATAATATACATATAATAACATGACTAAACTGTGATGCATACATACATCATCATGATTCTCCTTTGATTGTCTTAGCTTCATTTGGTTTATCCTTGGTGTGGCCCTTCTTGCTTCATCATAGCTTGCCTGAATATCATCCTTTTCTTAAATCTCATGAATGGGATTCCCAATGAGACATCTTCTTATGACTCTTCTTTTGAAGATTCCATCATAGGATCTTGAAGACCCTTACCTTGCAAATGTTTCTTTCCTTTTGATGATGGAGGTCTTCTAAGATTATTAATCATGATCATTTTTTTTTCATTGTGGATGAGGTCCTATTCTAGGCATGCTCCTTCTACATGAATATCTTGAGCTATATCTACCATGCTCATATATTCTAGAAGATATTTCTAAGCATGCATTTTTTTCTATTTATAAATGCTCTTTCTACATGAGTATTTTTTAACTCTATGCACATCATGCTTCTAGATTCTAGAAGATGTTTATAGCCATGCAATTTTATTCTATTCTTACATGTTTATATACTACTAAAAACTTTGAAATAACACTTTAAGTAAAGAAGTAGACTTAGTCATAGTAGACATCTAGAGGATCTTCCTTCTTTTGCTTCTTTTCTTCTTCTTTCACCTCTTGAGTCATGTGAGATTCTTCCATTTTTGTTTTTTGTTGTTGTTGTCCTTCTTTAGTTTAGGGAAATTCCTTTTGTAGTGTCCATATTCTTGGCATCCATAGCATTTGATTTTGGACATATCTTTGGTATTTGTTCTTCATGGACCAAATTTCCAAAATTTTCCTTTTCTCTTGGCCATGGTAGCAAATGCTTGCTCCTTTGATCCCACATATTCCTTTGCTTTGAGTCTTGTTTTCTCTATCTTACATAGAGACCACATTTCACTTATTGGGGTAGCTTCCTTATTAGCATATATTCTTGATGTGAAGTTTCCCCAATCCTCAAGTAGAGCATTGAGTACTACGATTGTTATTTCTTTGTCATACATGACTTCCCCTAGCTCTTGAAGTTGATCCCTCATCTCATAGATCTTCATGAAGTAGGGAGCTATTACTTCCTTTTATATCTTCATCTTGTACAATTCATTTTGTAGAGATATCACTTCTCCAGCTGTGGTTACCAAGAATATCTCTACTAGTTTATCATAGATTTATTTTTGATGTTTCAAGTTTGGAGACATAAGGAATGAGATGGTCTTTGATGGATTATATTAGAATCCTTTGAGCTCCTGTCTCACCCTTACTATACTTGTCTAAGGCTTGATTTTGTTACTTAGTAGGAATAGTGACTTTCCCTTTGATGTATTCCAGAAGTCCATTCTCCTTGAGAAGTAAATCAGTCCTCTTCTTCCATGCAAGAAAGTTATTGGTACATATCAATTTGTTGCTTTCCTTGCAAAAAGAGATTAAAGTATATTCAGAAGGGGACATATACTTACTTGATAGATTTTGAGATGTAGTAAAATTTCTTTCACCTTGAAGACTTAATGGCTTTCCTTCCTTCGATCTTGATGTTCTTCAAGTTTCTTTCTGCAAGTGAACTTTCCTAATGATGAGATTTGATTGATGACTTATAGCTTGATGTAGGTCCTTCTTTGATTTTCTCTTCTTGTAGGTGCCTTTATGTAAGGCTCTTCTTCTTGCTTTGTAGTCTTCCTTGATGAGAGATGGATGGTAAACCTTCTTTTCCTTTGATGTGATTGAGACTTCTTGGCTAGATGCTTCAACTTTGTAGATGTTATTCCTTGATGAGTGTTCTTGAGATGCCCTTTCCTTGATGTGTCACCTTACCTTTGATACCATGTTGAAGAATCAAGGGAAATTAGGTGTAGTGTGATTCTTATTGACTTGATAGCAATTTGTGGAGTATATTTACTTTTCTTGTTAGTTTAATATTATTCTTTTTATTAATGCAGGTGTGTGTACTTCATCAAACTACTACCAAAAACATAAGAACAAGAACACAAGATGTTGGCTCTTTTCCAGGACCAAAGCCTCTCTTTTCTTGAGAGGAAAACCCTTTAGTAATTTTCTCTGAAGCTTCTTACTGATCAATTCCAAACCCTAGACCCTTGACTAGAATATCCTCCAAGGACAAGCCACATCCTTCCTCCTTTCTACACTTTGTTCCTCGACACTTCCTTCTTCTGATACTTCATCCTCCTTCCAATTATTGTTATATCTTGTTGCACTTGCTCTAGAAGAGATACCTTGATGATGCCATTTCCTTATTATGATTCCTTCGTTCTCTTCACCAACCAATGAACTTGTATAAATGTAATCTTAGGGTTATTATGACAGCAAAGACAACCTCCTTACCTTCACATGCGTGACTATTTTCCTTGTGATGTTGACCTCTTCCTTCTTTGCTTGAGAGAGTTCCCTCTTCAATTGAGTGAGGGGCCTTATAGGCCTACTTATATTTCCCAACCAATGAAGTTATGTGACTGTACTGCTAATATGATTGCAGAATGTCCTTCATCTTCTCACACATGTGACTATATTTTCCCTAGAAAACAACCTCCAACATTCACTTATACTTTACCTTACTTCGTTGCACTAGAGGCTTCTCTTCTTTGCCTTCTCTTCACCTTAGATTTTTCTTCCTTTCTCACCGATTTTAGAGGAATGAGTGTGTTCTATTTAGAGGAGTGGACAATCTCTATACATAGAGGATTGTCCATCCTTTAGGCCGACTTGAGGCTGACTATAGGACTGTAGGACAACTTGACATATATATAGCTCAAATTTCTTCTCTAATGGTGTCACATGCTTGGAGGAGACTTTACTTTGCTTGGAGGTGACTTCTTTGACTATAAAACATAAGTATACCTATTGGAACATGCCCTTAAGGTCTTCAACATTTTCTTTTGACTCTTTGACTCACCTATAGAACTTTAATATGTGCTAGACCTATTTCAATGAGCAAGAAACTCATTGACATATATTATAAAAATAATATTCCTTTTCTTGAATAAATAAATATATCAAAAGTACATTTACAAAGGTCGAACCTAGTTACATTTCCTTCAACAATTGCCACAAGAAATGCATCTGTATGAAAATATCAATTTAGAAATCATAATGAACTTGACCTATGCTTGCATCAATAGTTTAGACGATGGTGGAATTGACATCCCATCACCTCATTTTATAATCATGCCATGATCCCTCCAACCATTATGTAGAAGCCCATGCAACTCTACCACTTTCGCATCCCTACCATGTCATCTTTATTTGAAGAAAAGATGGTTATTGTTGGAACCTAAACTGTCTCAAATGAGGAAGTTCCAACACATTTGGAGATCTTGATCTTATTTCAAAAAATAGTAGTAGCATGGGTGTTATGATCGAGCTTGGTATATTTCATTGAAAACTTGATTCCCTTCCTCTCATGGTGCAAGCTCTTATCCTTGAATTTTTTACTTTTTTAGGGTTCTTCCCACAAAAAGGTTTTCTTTGTGTTATTCATATATTAAATTTTTGTATTTATTAATCCACAATTTAATTGAGCATAAAATTTCAATTTCCTTGTTAAACTCTATTACGCATTTAACCAACCTAGAGTTGTCCTTGTAAAACACTATATTTCAATTATATAGATGGAGTGCTTGAATCTCTTTGTGAATCTTCTCCATGGGTGCATTGTGGTATTCAGTCATCATTCTTCCTTATTGATTTGTTCTTAAAAAATCCTAAAATAAACTTGTAGTTGCCAATGTTTACCATAAAATTCCTTTGATTAGTTTTTTCACATGCCAAGACCAATATATCCAAAGTAGTACATAGATTATATTTCTAATCTATCTAAGTATTCTACATTGATTTTATTATTTCTTTATTTTTGTGAGCTTACCTAAATAGTTTTTGCAAAACCTACCTTGCAACACTGATGATTATTAATTTAGTTTTCATCGCTTTCTTCTTGTTGCGCATCATTCCAATTTGTTCAATGTTCAGAATTTTTAGTATCTATAGGATCCTCCCCTGTACATTTACTATGAACTTGAATTTACATGGAAACCCTCTCATTATAATCACCAACTTCATCTACATATCTACTATTAGAGTAACCATAGTTGACACGTTTAACTTCCAGTTCTTCCACCATGTCTTCATCCTAATCACAAGTATTTCAGTCTTTGTATTCTCCATATTCATATTGGAAATCATCATCTGCTTTCCCTAAAATAAAGGATGTAGAGAGATTTTATAGAGGGACACATAAATAAATCTATGTATAGGAAAAAGGGGTTTTGAAAAATATGAAGCCCAACCTACAAAATTTGTCTATTTAGACAATTGAAATTATAACTAAGGAAATTTAAACAAATTTCCTTCATATGGGCAACTTTAACAACTTGGCCCTTCGATTTTACAAGGAATTTTTTATCCTTTATGTAGTGTGTTGGCATTGGTACAAGAGTTACCACAGGTGATGCTATAGTTGTTATAACACCCCTCAGTGTTATGATGTCATGACACATATTGGTTGCACTATTATAACACAAACCATAGTTGTTGTAACACCTGTGTCATAGCTATTATAACACATGTTGTAACACCATTTGTTGCATCACCCATTCCTACTATTGTAACACATCACATTGTTGATGTAACACCCATGATTGCCATTATTGTTACTCATATATTTCAACATAGTTTTCATAGACACATCGAATTCAAACCTGGTACTTGTTATTTCTTCATGTATTTTGATTCTCTCCTCCATAGAATCTGATTAGGTACATGCCCTGGATGCTTCATTGGTCATATATATGTGTTTTTTTTTCTTTTACAAATTATGCCCTATTCATTAGATTTGCAATCTACCTTGTGGTCACCTAGTTAATCAAAATTGTGATGTACCTTGTGGTTTCCATGTTTGTTGGAATTGAGATATACATTACGTCTGACTTATGACCACAAGCCAAAGAACATAGAAGGTATAGTTTTTCATACGTGCAACCACAAGTCGAAAAACATGGGACACCCATTTTTTTAGATGTGTGACCTCTCTCAGATGAAAATGGGACATCTAGTTTGTCACACATGTGATAACATTATGTTTTATGATGAGACAAAATACACCTTATTCATCGAATTTGTGACCACACATCAACTGACTTGGGAGTCTTATTTGGTTGGGTTGTGACACCGACTTTGGCGACTTTCGATATCTTGTACGTATCATTTTTTATGATAAGCTTGTGAAATGTTCTTCAAAAATGAAGCAAAAATTTGACAATACATTAGACTAGGGATAGGTTTTGGATCACAAGTGAGACAAACACTATGTTGTCTAAATCCATCAATTTTATAATGCAAATATGTAGTCATTACTATTCTGAAAAAAGTTAGTGTGACAAATATACCCTTTCCTATGAAACTATGTGTCATTGAAAGAATGTTTGAACATTGTTCAAAGGAATGCCATATGTATTAGTGCTTGTAAAAATACCATTAGGGAGAAAGAAGTAACAAACTTGTTCTTTGAATATGTCTAGATGCACTTTAGGATAAAAGAGAACTTCATTTTAGATAGGGACTCCAATTTCTCAATGCATTTGGGAGAAGATGGACACAAAATTGAAGAGGTCTACAATATTCCATCTAAAGATAGATGGGAAAACATAAGTGGCCAACATGACTTCGGTATATATTTTGAAAGGTTGTAATTAGAAGCAACCAAAAACCTTGGACGAAAATATGGTTTATATACAACAATAGTTCAATTGACACTTCAAACAGAAAGCCACCATTTAAGACTTGTTTTGGATATTTTCCACCTTCACCTTTGGATGTAATATATGGGAACCAAGGAGTAATGGGGGAGGATTTCATGGGGGGTGCTTCAAGAGTATAAAAATGTGTTGAAAAGATCAAGTAGATCCATTTACAAGTACAGGATGTGCTAAATAAGTCACAAGAGAAGTATAATGCCAAGAACAATCAACACTAAACAAATAATTCATTCAGAGTGGGAGACAAGGTATGGCTACAATTGAACAAGGAGAGATTGCAGGATCATGGTAAGAATATCAAGGCTCTACGATATGGTTTATTCAAGATACTATAAAATGTGAGAGATAGTTCCTATAAACTTAATCTATCCTCACACATTCAAATTTACTCAATGGCGAATGTGGAAAATCTTAAACTTTATGAGCCTTCCATGCTGGATCAAGAAAGGGAGTGGGTCCTACCTTGCATAGAGGATTTAGCACCAAATTCTCAAATAGAGTTGATAAAGGATACATTTTTGCAAAAGAGGTATAGAACAATAAGACATGGGTAGTATGACCTTTGATAGATTGGGTTGAAAGGATAGCTTCAAGGCAAGGCTAAATGGTACTCTAGTGAGAAGGTAGAGGAAACATTTCCTTACCTCATTCATGAATTTGTTGGGGACCAAAAGCCTCCTAAAATGGGGTAGTATGATCTAGATTGGATCATTGTATAATTTGACATCCATCTTGACGATTTTAGAGTGGAAAATTGCAGTAATCAACTTATAGGAACAATTTTATTAGTGAGGCCTAATTTGGAGAATTTGGATCTGAAGCCTTTTGGGGCCAATTTGAGGCCTTAAGTGACATTTTTGGGGGTAAGAAATTCTTAACTAAGCGTAGGAACTCATGACATTATTCTACACTTGGATATGTTTCCAACATTGCAAGAAAGATGCTAATCAAAGTTTGTATGAAAAAATTATGCCTCCCAAAAATTGATCTATCTAGATTGACTGCCATAATTTAATATGATGATATGTCATCCCCAGTTGTTCACGGAGATGTGACTAGCCATGTGAATACTATGAAAAAGACTCTAGATGGGTCAAATTTGTAGCTCTAGTTGAGAGTTGAAGGAGTTAAACTTAACCCCATTAGAGTAATTTTGAGGTAAAAATGGGCCTCAAAACAAAAATGTACATCAAAAATCAGCTTTATAAGAACCAATAGTGTTCAATATGATGATTTCAACCATGAGGGATGATTCACCATTTTTTGAGTAAAAAAGTAAAAATATAAAAAAAAAAAATTAAAAAAACTACTTTTCAACTTGTATGATCAACTTATCTCCCTATGGATTATACTAAAATTTCGAGTGGGAGTACTCGTTGGAAGTGGAATTTAATTTTTCATCCGAGGAGTACCCCATGTTCCATACTTTCAATGGACCATACTAAACAAAATGTGAAATACATGAAAAAACGTGATTGCAATCACGTTTTTTTTATGTGTTTCAATTTTTTCGTGTAGTAAGGCCCAACGAATGTATACAAAATGGGTACTCCTTGGATGAAAAATTTAATTATGCATCCAATGAGTGCTATCATTTCAAAATTTGAGTAAAATCGTTTGGTTGATAAGTTGAAATAAGAGTTGAAAAATTAGTTTTTACTTTTCTCCCTCCAAAACTTGATGAGTTAATCTAATCTTATTTTATCGTTTTCACTATTATTTTATAATATTCCTTAGGAGGCCCATTTTATACCTCAAAATTTCTCTAATGCTAGTTGAATATCGAGTTATGTTATAAATAGGCCACTAGGAGGAAAAAGGGTTCCATTCTATTCAAGTGCATTTTGTCTCATAGCAGAGTGGAGTAGCTGAGAGTGGATAGAGAGAGAGAGAGAGTGAGACAGAGACAAATAGAGGGTTTTTGCATTTTGTAGCATCCCATTAGCCACAAGTCTCAAAACTCCATAGAAAGTTCCTTATCCTTTGTATTTGGGTTATTTCCCTTCCATACAACAGAGGGCAAAATAATCTCACCTTCTAACTAGGTTTTCTCTTGAAAGGGTTTCTAATGGCATATGTTTGTGTTCATTGTGATATGTGTGCATTTGTATTTCATTTTATTTATTTTTCACATTTTATATATTGCATCCTTAAACAAAAAAATTAGTAATATCAAATCTAGAATCTAAATGAATTAACCCTTCACTGTATAGATTTTGATTTATTTAAATAAATTTACCGTGACAAATTATTTAGTGGAATATCCATAATATTTTATATATCATCTATGATAGGTAACCCATCCTTCATTTCCAATCCTCAAGCTTTGAATGGTAGAATAAAGGAAGACTAAGCCCACTCCCTTGGCTTCAATTTCACTTAGTTAATTTCTCTCTCAAATATATGAGGGGGGATTAGAAATAAATATTCTATGAGATACCTAATGTGATATCCTAAACAACTTGAGGTTGTATCTAGAGGGGGTTATATTTAAAAGGGATGTGCCCATATTCTTCATCCCTCACTACAGAAAACACATTGATTCATGTTATGACTCAAAGAAAGGGATGATTGCATATTGGAGCTAGACATTTTCTAAAAGGAAGGAACTATAAATGAGAAATTAATCAACATGTTTAGCAATATGCCTCAAGACAAAGTAGTGGTTACTCCCTAAGTGCTTACCTCTAACAGGGAAAATATTAATAAAATCACCATCTACTATGATGAATTCTACTATTTCCTTGTGGAATCCTAAATATACATTCCACCCCTCTTTTTAATCAAGATTAGAACAATATTCATGACCCATACCATGAGTTTTCTTTTTATAGGGAGGGAAACCCTAAGGCCCAAAGAGAGTTCCATAATTATTTCTTCTCTTGATGGTTATTAGTGACATATATGTTAAAGAATTGTAAGTGCTTCCCTATTTTTTTTTTCTAATAGAGTGAATATTCAATATTGTGTTTGTTCTATCATTATGAGCTATATCTCCCTTGGATCACAAAGAGTGCTTATGCCCCTTGACATGCACTAGGTACTAACAAAGACAACTTGATTATTCTTCAAAAGATTGTTGCATAACACTTGGAAGTTACTATCCCTTCATTTGGTTCTTGTAAAAGGGTTATTGATGGTGTTTTCTGCAAATCAAGCTTTAGAAATTGTCTTGTTTCTTCTTGCAACCCACCCCCTTACAATTCTAAGAGAATCCTTTCATGTCTTATATTTTGGAATTTTACCACCATTATTAAGGTGGTTAGGAGAGTGGCTTGAACTCCAAACACCTTGTTAGAATTACCTTCTTATTATTTTTTCTCTTGGTCTATTTTCCACCTAGGTTTCTTGTGGGACTTGGTGTTCTCAATGTCTTATTCTTATTATAGTTGTTGAGATATAAGTCATCTGATGACTCCATTATAGGCCTAGGGAAAGAGAATAGCTAAGGCGACATCTTTTGATGATATTATTAGGGATTCAGAGGTTTGAATCATTTCGATATGAAAGGAATTGAAATGTGTAGAGTGGGGTTCACAAGAGCTACATACCCTTTGGGTTATTGTTGAAGAGGGATAGTTTATGAGATTGTAGCTACTTCTAATTGGGTTGTAAATATTATGTCCTCTTAAGGAGACAACCTACTACAACTAACCTACTCCTCTTCTTGAGGTTATGGTTCTAATAGTTCCACAAGGACACCTTCAACCTCATAGTCAATCTAATTTTGTACTTCAAAACATTTTTTCAACATACAAGTAGGGGCCTCCTTTTCTAGAACCAATTGCTTGTCGCATAATACTTTTCTTGCAGGTCGCCAATTATTCTTAGGGGGTGTTTATACTAAGGTCAGTTGATATTTATTCTTGCACTCCTTTGTAAAATGGTCATATTCTTGGCATGGTTACAGTTAAATGTCAATTATTCATTTCCCAATGGTTGAAATCCAAGCTTATTTGGACAACTTTAGAGAGACCAACAATTGGTTCAATGTTGTCTATATTTGTTTTCATGATATACCAGTAGAGTTCATAGATTAATCACCCCAATAAATCAAAAGGAGATGTAAGACATAAACTCATAATAAAACTTTGTTGGCACATCTAATTCTAGATAAAAAAATCTAAGGACCAATAGTTCAAATACATCCCTACAACCCCAAAAGATAAGGGTCATCACAGAAGATAATGTCCCAATATTCTTGAAACTCAAACAAAAAACACATTACCCCCTGCCATAAAAGAAGTTTTCTAGATTACTTTTGATCAACTTGAGCCAATGCAAGTTTAAAGCCAAAGATCCATGGAGCATGCAGAGGGCCAAATCCCCATGAGCTATCCAACTAGGGCTAATT
Organism: Pinus taeda; assembly: GCA_000404065.3. NCBI lineage: Eukaryota > Viridiplantae > Streptophyta > Pinopsida > Pinales > Pinaceae > Pinus > Pinus taeda. Next base: position 21,751 of record APFE031660930.1, read on the forward strand.
CTTTAAACACAATAGCCTTCTTTCGAGGAGTAAATAAGGGGATACTAATGTAAGGGATATGTGTCATTCTCTTCACAAATCTAAAGGGGTTGGAGTGAGAGGAGGTCAATTTCTTTGTGGTTTCCACAACAATTGTTTCTCATTGCTAGTGCATATAAGGAGAAGGATATAGAGAATGTGCTTACACTTCTTCCCCCTGTTGCCACGACCATAGAATAAATGTACAAGAAACCATAAAGAACTAACACATGATTCAATCATAACCTAACTATTGAACCATCCTATTCATAATTTTATTAACAAATAATTCACTAGGAGAACAAATATCTTAAATTTACCACTAGAGCATTTACTGGTTAGTCAAGGGGAGGTGGTGATATTTAACTACCCAAGTTCGATGAATCCTCCAAGGATTGTATGTTTCATCTAATGAAATAACAAGGTCATGTAGCCATTAAGCTAGGCCAAGAATGACATATTCATATAATGTGACAATACAAGATCTCACTCTTCATAGGTGGTGGATTCGTGACACTTAAGATATCACATTTAACTAATTCCTCAAAATATCTTAAATTCATATTAATTAAGGAAAAAACAAATATTTAAAATAAAATCTTAAAAACATTACTTTACAATATTTTGTGGTGTAGAAAAAAGCATTGTTATGCTCATCAAATTGTAGTTTTATTTCACGTTAAAGATGGATTTTTAAACATTAATTTGATAAAGTTTGGTTTACATGAAAGTGTCAGTTTTTTAATGAATTGAAACAACAAATAAGATAATGTAAAAATGTTTTAAACGAGAGAGTGAAGCTGAGCATTTTTACAATTTGAAGATGTCTAATTTTGTAGCAAATTTTCCTTTAATTGCTAGAATTTAATTATATAGGATGATACAAGGAGTCAAAGTTCTAATAAATCCATGACTTTAATTGGATTTTCCATGAACTAGGTCAATTCAAACATAGAAATAACCTCTAAGGGCATTGTTGAAACATGTACAAAACTTTGATCATAGCTCCATTTCATATTAAGATGTTTTTTAAAACATTGATTGGATAAAGTTTGTTTTATGTGAAAGTGTCATGTTTTTACATCTTTAAACAACAAATAAATTTGGTAAAAAATGTTTTGAATATAAAAGTGAGATTAACATTTTTATTTTTACATCTCACAACAACCAAATAAATGTTGTAAAAATGCCTTTTAACGAGAACAAGGTCATTTTTCTAACATTTAAACATCATTTTATTTTATTTTTTTTTTATGTTTTAAGTTTAACATCAATTTTAATGTTTTAGGTCCACTAGTCCACTCACATTGAATTAGTATGGAACAAAAATAAATTTACACTTGGAAATATATTGAACCTTTCACCTCTCTTAATCATTAAGAATATTGTTACCAATATACCAAAGGACAATCCGCATTTGATGTTTAATTTTTGTACTCTCAGATTTTTGAAGTTTGATGAAACTTTCATTGTAACTAGGTTTTTCAATGTAACATCCTTGTTTTAATCGTTGAATTATAACACAATAAATCATTGTATTATTTAAATAATGAAGATATGTAATGGGAGTCAAGTCAGGTACATTGAATTATAATGACCTATGTATATATAATATAAATGCATTGTAAATATTCCTAATAGAGTTTAAAGCCAAAGTTCAACTAGCAAATGTGTATGCGTCATCATGGTGGGTTAGGATTATGGTGAGATTTTGATCTAGGTTGTAGAAGAAACGAAATAGAAGACAGAAAAGGGAATGGAATACATACATAAAAATATCACATAGAGTATAGTAATATCCTGGAGAAAAAAACTTATATTAATAAATAAAATAGCATAATATTGTAAAACACAAAGTTAGAATGATAGTAGTTTGTTTCTAAAGAAATAAAGACAAGTGCTAGGCTTATTCACAAAATGCTATTATAAGATAGTCAAAGAATAACTTTTAAACAAAAACACAAACCCTAAAAGTCCAAAACCTTAACTTTAAAAGAGAAAGCAATAAATTTTTTGCAGATCTAAGGATAGTCCATCAACTTCTCATAAAAGCAACCTTTACTTAGAATTTCACATCAATCTAGTAAAGACAACTTTTACTAACAATTTTTATTTAAAACAAATTTACTATTTTTAGTTGATTTTAACACTGTGTACCTGTAATTTCCATTTAAAACATTGCAGATCCCTAACTTTAAAAGAAAAAGCAATAAAAATTTTGCGGATCCAAAAATAGTCCATCAACTTTTTCATAAAGCAACTTTTACTTACAATTTCACATCAATCTGGTAAAGACAACTTTTACCTACAATTTCTATTTAAAACAAATTTACCATTTTTAGTTGATTTTAACAAGGTTTACCCACCATTTCCATTTAAAACAGGTTTACAATTTTTGGTCGATGCATCAACTTCTAGGCAACTTTTACTTACAATTTCCATTTAAAATAGGTTTACCATTTTTAGTTCATTCCAACACCTTTTACCTACAATTTCCAGGTTTACAATTTTTGGTTGATTCTCAGAGAATCTTTTGAGTAAATCTATGGTTTCAAAAGAAAATTTTGAAATTCCTGTAATCTTGACCGTCTTACAATCCCTGTATCTAACGGACAGATCATATTTCAGAATAATTTCTGAAAAATATGGGTAACCTCAATCATCTTCGTATAGTATCATTCAGTTTCAGTTCACTATGTAGTACTAGCTCCGAGCTAGCAGATTCAAATTGTTAATGAATCCGGCCAGTTCAGCTCATTGAACTGAAATGGCAGGGTATACCACAGCCGCCTCGCAGCAGCAGCAGCAACAACGGTACAATCCTTTAGGAAGAAGATGGAGTTGTTTTCCACCATGACTATGACTGGTATTAACTCCAAGCGAGGCAATGTCAATGGCATCGGCATTGACATGTCTACAGTTACTAAAGAAGCGAGAAGGCTCTGTAAGCAGGGCAGATTGAAAGAGGCGGTGGACCTGTTGCAACGAGGTATTAGCAGTGGCATTCATGTAGACTCGGACACTTACTGTTATCTCTTACAGGGATGCCTCGACAATAAAGCCGTGGCAGAGGCCAAACTGCTCCAACTCCACATAACCAGCACGGGATTTCAAATCCACACATTTCTCTGGAACAAACTCCTCTTCATCTATGCCAAACATGGAACCCTCGCCGATGCTCGCACTGTTCTTAACCAAATGTCGAATCCAAACGTGGTTTCCTGGACGGTGATGATCGCAGCCTATGCCAGGCGTGGGGATAGCCAGGAGGCTTTGGCGCTCTTTCAACTTATGAAGCGAAGGGGGATCCAGCCGAACCAGTTCACCTATGCAGGTCTTCTTCCAGCATGTGCTACTATCGGTTATCTCCACCACGGCAAGGAGCTTCACGAAGAAATAATCAGAAGCGGATTCAAATCCAATCTCTTCGTGGGCAGTTCCCTTATCGATGTATATATCAAATGTAAAGATATAGAGAATGCGCGCAAAGTGTTTGATAAAATGCCCGAACGAAATGTTGTTTGCTGGACAGCTATGCTTGCCGGATATGCCCAGGCTGGGCGGGTGGATGATGCCTTGAAACTCTTCCGGGAAATGCCTGAGAAAAACGCGGTCTCATGGAATGCCATGATTGCGGGATTTAGCCGGAATGGGTTTGTGAAAGAAGCCCTCAAACTCTTTCAGGAAATGCCTCATCGAAATGTTATTTCATGGAATTCCATGATCACAGGGTATGCATTGAGTGGGCAAGTGGATGAGGCTCTCAAACTTTTTCAAGAAATGCCTGAACGGGATGTAATTTCCTCCAATGCCATGATCGCTGGATATTCACAGAACGGCTATGTTGACGAGGCTGCAAAGTTTTTTCACACGATGCATGAGCGAGACGTAGTCTCCTGGACTGCCATGATTGCAGGGTATGCGCAGAATTGCTACTTTGAAGAAGCCCTGGAGCTTTTCGGACAATTGTTGCGGACGTGTTTAAAGCCAAATTCGGACACTTTTGCATGCATTCTTCCAGCATGTGCAAACTTGGCAGCTCTAGAACATGGAAGGAAACTACATGAAAGCATAATCAGAATCGGATTTCAATCTGATGTGTTCGTGGGCAATGGCCTTATAGATATGTATGCCAAATGTGGGATTGTAGAGAGTGCATGCAAAGTGTTTGAAAAAATGCCCAAGAGAAGTGTAGTATCATGGACTGCAATGATTGGAGGATATGCCATGAATGGCTTTGGAATAGAGGCTCTCCAAGTCTTCAAGCAGATGCAACTCTCTGGCACAAACCCAGATGCTGTCACCTTTGTCGGTGTCCTCTCTGCATGCTGCCATGCAGGTCTGGTATATGATGGGTATCAATACTTTGATTCCATGACTGAAAACTATAACATCACTCCTACAATGGAGCACTATTGCTGCATGGTTGACCTTCTTGGTCGTGCAGGGAACCTAGAGGAAGCATGGGATTTTATCGACAAAATGCCAATAAAACCCGGCCCTTCTGTGTGGGGTTCTTTGCTTGCGTCTTGCAGAATCCATAACAATATAGAGCTAGGAAAACATGCAGCAGAATGCCTTTTCGAGTTGGAACCTGAAAATGGTGCACCGTATGTGCTTCTCTCAAACATCTATGCAGCAGCTGGCAGGTGGGATGATATTGAACAAGTGCGAAGATTGATGAAAGACAAGAAGGTTAAAAAGGATCCCGGTCACAGCTGGATTGAGGTCAATAAACAGGTTTATGCTTTCCTTGTAGAAGACAGATCACATCCGCTAATGCAGAAAATCTGTGACAACCTGGAGAAGCTGTCTGGGCGGATGAAGGAGGCAGGGTATGTGCCTGACACAAGATTTGCACTTCATGATGTGGAGGATGAACAAAAGGAACAAAGTCTTTGCCACCATAGCGAGAAGCTGGCAATTGCATTTGGCCTTATGAACACTTCTCCCGGAACACCGATTCGGGTCGTCAAAAATCTCAGAGTATGCGGTGATTGCCACTCTGCCACGAAGTTCATCTCCAAAATTGTTCAACGAGAAATTGTTGTGAGAGATGCGAATCGTTATCATCATTTCAAGGATGGGCTGTGCTCTTGTGGGGATTATTGGTGAAGCAACTGGAAAATATTTACTGATCAAGCTTTCTTTTTTTCTACTTTGAAGCTAAGTGGAAAATATTTACTGATAAAGCTTTCTTTTTTCTACTTTTTCAGATTTTGATTTTGAATTGGTCAAGCCCAGGCCTCAAACATAACTTCATTCTTACGTTATTAGGAACCCACATTCAGATTTTGAATTGATCAAGCCCAGGAACCCACATTCCTCCCCCGGCATTAATTAAGCCTTGGACGCCTGCGGGTGGGCAGTGCTCTTGTGGGGATTATTGGTGAAGCTAAGTGGAAAATATTTACTGAAGAAGCTTTCCTTTTTATACTTTTTCAGGTTTTGAATTGGTTGACCCGAGGCCTCAAACATAACTTCATTCTTATGTTGTTAGGAACCCACATTCAGATTTTGAATTGATCAAGCCCAGACCCCAAACATAACTTTGTTCTTATGCTTATTAGGAACCCACATTCCTCCCCGGCATTAAGCCTTGGACATCTGCTGCTTACGAATTTTGGATTCAAACTATATCCATCAAGCAGATACAAATATTGATAAAGCAAATCAAGCTTTCATTTATGGTGTCCTTGGATCTACTTTGAATAATGTCAGCAGAGTAGAGGAAGTGGTCAAGTTGGGATGGGTTTATCGATCGCTTCAAGATGCATTGACGCCTTAGCGCTCTAGTGAATTTTCCATTTTGGGAGGTGATCATTATGGTTCGAATTTAATGGCCATATGCTCGTGGCATTGTCATTGGCGACTTTACATGAAATAAAAGGGATAAACCGGTTGACATTTTCTAAAGTCGTGTAGATGTCCATTAAATTTCCAGGAACTTTGTCATGGGATATGGGAGAGAGTAAATTTCCAGGAACTTTGTCATGGGACATGGGAGGGAGTGGGATCCGATGGGACATGGGAGGGAGTGGGATCCGATTCCTGAATAGGCTCATTCAAGTCCCAATGAAGTATTATGAGTATTATATTTATATTTTTTCAAATTTGTACAAAAATATTTTTGAAATACACTCAAATTAGAAATGGAATTTGAGAACTTTGTATTTTTTTAGTCTAGTTTTTCAAATTAGACTTTGAAGGTTAACCAAATAAGTAATGCTTACTTGTCTTATAAAATATTTTCTCCAAGTAATTTAGGAGTTACTTAACTGCTAAATTATAATTTGGTTGAGAGATTCTCTCAAAATGTTGTTAGCATGATAAAATATAGCACACAGTTATTTTAAGGCACAAGAATGATATATTTATATGTTTATATTTACATTGATGAATATAACCATCAAATTCAGTCTGGTGTGGGAAAACATGCCTAATCCGCTGTTTATTAACATGATGTCAAAGCCAATATGGACCCATTGTAGTTTTAGGCATTGCTAATCCTCTATAAATATAGGATTAGTGTAGGTGACAGAATTCTTTTTGGATGAATGTTGCTTGGTTGGTCTGTGGCATTTTTCTGTGATTTTTGTGTGGGCCTGATTTTTTCATGTTTGTCCATCATTTCATGAGACGTGTCTCATGTTAATGGAAGTTTCGTAACTTCTGGAAGCGATACCATGCTAAAGAATCAAAATAGTTTGTATAAGATCGAGATGTCTTGGTGATATTGGAATACATCATCATTGTGTATGGCCACTCTTGAATGAAGTTGAAAATACTATGACTTATGATAGCAGTATTGGAATAGCTCCAAAATGGTTAATCTAATGATTTGATCTGATCTCATAGTTTTATTCAAGTGGTATCATGGAGCGTAGACCACTTTTTATAGTCATCTTAAGGTTAATCTGCACATGGGTAGTTTTTATTTACATTCATATACCTGATTTGTCTTGGATGCAGGTTTGATCTATTGATTGGAACCTATTAGTAGAATAAAATATGTTTTGCAAGATTGAGAAAAAAAAGGATCACATTACAATGCTCCTTGATAAAGGTCATGTGAAGGGCCAACAAAATAACCCCCATGGAAAATGGGAATGTGTTGGTTTATAGCTTCTTTGTCAACATATATGTTTGTCACTGTGTTGACAAAATGCTAATGCTCTACTTGGATTAGTCATGGTGAATCGATTCATTGTGTAAGGTTCTCATGGAAGCACCTAAGTGGAGATATACACTGAGGTAGTGAACATGGTGTAAACTATTGGATTGTGACAATGGTAAACCCTACATGAATGGTGACTTGAGAGGCCAAACGTTAAATTTCATAGGGTTTGGTGACTTGAGGTGATTAGAGGGGAATTGGAAGCATTGGTCTGTCACCAATTCTCATGGGAAACCGAACTTGTAGAACATGTTATCCCTTAAGAATTCAACAACCTTATGCTTAGTTTTTGTTTTTACTACAGTCACCTCAACGCACTTATTCAGGTAGTTAGTGCCCACAATAATGTGTCTTTTTTGTTTGGATGGAGGATCAATAGGACCAATTAAGTCCATACTCCACTTCTCAAATGGCTCAAAGGACACTTGAGGTTGTAAAGCATTTCATTCTTCTGAATGGGTTTCCACATCCTTTGGCATTCATCACACTGTGCAATTTAGCTCTAGGCATCTTTGTGAAGGGTTGGCCAATAGTATCTTGCTTGAAGGATCTTGTAGGCTATCCTCTTGGCAGCAAAATAACCCCCATAGGATCCATCATGACAAGCTAAGAGGATGTCATAAAATTCATCCTCCCTCATACATCTTCTTAGGATCTAATATGGTCCTAACTTGAAAAGGGTTCCCACAATCCAAGTCTAGGAAGTGTTTTATTTCTGACAATCTTACTTTTTTCCCTTGAAGATAACTCAGGAGGAATTGGCGCATAGCTAGGAAGTTGGCAATGTTAGTGAACTGTGGATACGAAAGTGATATGGAAAAAAGATTCTTGTCAAGGAGCAGGTCATCCACCACTTTTTCATCGTTTGTAGACAAGGTTAGTCTTGAAAGAAATTTGCAACAACATTCTCTTTTCCAAGTTTTTCAACAACAATCAAATCAAATTGTTGTAGCAACAATAACCACCTAATTATGTGAGTATTCACATCTGGTTTATTCAATAAATATTCGATCGTTGGATGATCAATATGGTATAAAGATTTTATAGCCACTAATGTATTGCCTAAATTTGCTCAAAGAATGTAGAATAGAAAAGTGTTTTTTTATTATTATCAATAATTGTATAGTTAAGTTCAACCTTGGACATATTTTTGTTAATAAAATAAATGGCGTAGAGATGTTTACCTTCAAGTTTTCCTAGCACTTCCCCGAATGCTTTATCTGATGCATTTGTATGGATATGGAAGGGCAAAGTCCAATTTATACCTATGAGGACAGGTGCATAAATTAGTTTTCTTTTATTTCTTCAAATTCTTCTAGGAATAAATATGCCCAACAAAACTATGCATCTTTTGTTGGTAATGAAAATAAAAGAGATGTAATCTTGCTAAAATATTTGATAAATCTTCGATAATATCCAACAAGGCCTAGAAAATGTCTAACATCTTTATGTTTTTTAGGAAAAGAAACATTTTTTATAATGGCTATTTTGTTAGGGTCCACTTGAATTTCTTTTGAAGAGAGAAATTGCCCTAAGACAATTCCCTCATTCATTAGAAACATGCATTTATCATGGCTCAGGGAGAGGTTCATTTCTTTACACCTTTGCAGTACTTTGCATGGGTTTGAAAGATCCTCTTGGAAATCATTCTTATAGGGTTTAAAATCATCCATGTATATTTCCACTGAATCATGCGCAAGATCAGAGAATAAACTCAACAAATCCCTCTGGAAGGTGACAGGGGAATTACATAGACCAAATGTGAGAACTTTGTAAGAAAAAATTCCCCACGGACATGTAAAGTTGGGTTTATCATGATCTTCAGGACTAATCTGGATTTGGTTGTACCCATCGAACCCATCCAAAAAGGAGACAATTTTTTTCCCTGCAAGGACATGAAAAAATTGATCGATAAAGGGAAAGGTGAAATTATCCTTTCTAGTGTCTTTGTTGAGTTCTTTGTAATCAACACAGATTCTCTATTTTCCATTCTTCTTAGGGACTATGACTAGGCGAGACAACCATTTACTAACTGAGATTGGATAGATAAATCATGCATCCAATAATTTATGCAATTCATCTTTCACAATGTATTTTAATGTAGGGTTCATTCACCTTTGTGGTTCGAAAACAGGTTTATGAACCCCCTTGATATATATATGGTGAGTGCACAAAGAAGGATGAACTCCCTTTATATCTTTATAATCCCATGCAAATGCATCAACATGTTTGAATATAGTGAACAATTGATCTTCTTGATTTTTTGAGAGAAAGGGGTTGATTTTCAAGGTTTTGGAGGGGTTGATTTATATGGTTTTCACATTATTTTTCCCAGAACCAACATTTATGAAATCTTCCCATGAACTATCCTGAGAATAGCTAGGTTGTCTTGTAGATTCATCTTCTAATCCATCGATATTCATGGTAGCAGGGTATTTATTTTGCATAAATTTATCAATCAATTACCCCATCAATTTGCATGATGTCAATGGTGGTTTCTAATGTACATATAGGGTAGGATTATGATAGACAATAGTCATATTCTTCTTCTTCCATCCAAATAGGAAAGTCATGCTCAATGAGAGGTTTAGCAGGTGGATATAACACAAGTTTTTTAGATTTACATTGGTGATAGTTGTATTTACATCCCTAGAGTTGATGTAGGGATTAATAATGGCTAATGAAGGTCTTCATAAAATGAGAACGTATCAATTAAACTTTCCCTTAGGTTGAAGGACAAGGAAATCGGTGGGATACTCCCAAGAATCAATAGAGACCATAATATCTTTGATGATACCTTTAGGTACTATTGTAGATCTATCAAATAGTTGTAGCATTGTCGTGGTCTTCCTTAGAGATTCTTAGAGAATGAGTTTGAGCATAGTCTCTTGTTGTCGCTGCAACAATGCCTCTCCAAAATTTTTGCCTATGTCAATTTTGGAGCCTACAATAACTATTGTGTCAAGCCCCCCTTGAGTTGTTACGTTGTTTGATTTGTTATCCATGTATTTTCTCCTAGTGTCACACCCTCCTAAGTCAATGTTTCCTAAGCGTCTCACTTAACCTTTAGAAGCACTTGAGTTAGTTAGTCCATGGTTAGGTGAACTCATGGTCTTTCTTGACATAGAAACTTTCCTTTTCACCATGCACAAACTCAAAAAAACACTCAAAAGCATAAAAAACTAAACAAAAACAAGAAAAACACTTGAAAAGGTAAAAGTGCACTCCAAATTGGTGAAGACATGCGCTCAACTTGAGTGCACTCCTTCGGGCTATAGGAGTGCACCTTGCTTGAGTGCACTCCTCCATGATGAACAAGTGCACCTTCCATGAGCGCACCCCTTTGTGATGAAGACATGCATCCTTCCAAGATGCATGCATGTGCCATCTTGTTGCATGTGGGCGTAATCTTGGGAAATAGGATCCCACTTAACTTCTCTCAACTAATCCTTTCATGCAACGACAAGTGGCACTCATGCATGAATCAATTTTGCATGCAAAATTCTCTAAATCAACATAGTTAATCATTCTTCTTGCATAATCATTCCATCTTGGTTGGGTGCATAGTTGGGAATCAAGAGACTCTCCATCAACCAGTTCAACAAGTAAGTTTTGCATGTCAAATCTCTTCATTGTTTTTCATTATTTCACTACCATTCTTTCTTTTCTTGGTGTTGATCCTTTGTTTTCAGTTTGTTTGATGGTATTTATGTTGAATCTTCATGTTGCAAGCATTAATATGTTGTCGCATGTAGAAACTCTTTACATTCTTCAAACCTTTCAGATTCCACCGTGAATGTGACAACAACTATAAAGCCTTGCAGATCTTTCTTTTCCTCATCTTAGCATCAAACCTTGATGTTCAAACTTGTTTCTAAGCTTCCAATAGGAAGAGCACACTTCTTGAGCGTGAAGCTCGATTGACCTCGAAAACTGTGACTGTTTAACCAAGTTTTCCTCTAGACTGCACTTCTTCACCATGAAGAATTGTACCCTCCCTAGAGTGTATGAGCACATCAAGAAGGCACAAAGCACCTTCTTTCAGCCCTTCACCATGTGATAGTGCAACCTCATTTTCCTTAAGTGAATGGGCGCATTGTGAAGACCCAAAGATTTGTTAACCTCTTCCTCCGTCCCTTCAGAGTGCGACAATGTGCCCTTCCCACCTCCTTGACCGCATGAGCGCATAGGGAAGACCTGAAGGCCCAACATTCCATCCCTTCAACCCTTTGGAGTGTGTCAGTGCACCCTAAATGATTTTTCTCCACTTGTTTGAGGATATGAGTGCATTGCAAAGCCTTAAATGACCCTTTATGTTCCTTCATGGTTTGAAAGTGCACCCTCCTAATTTGCATGCTCATTTTCTCATGCATGCAAGGTATTTTGCATTTTCGTTCACATTTTTTCATGTCCTATCATCTTTGATGGCTCTTTATATGTGATTTGCTTGTTGCATAAGTAGGTTTTTTCCAACTAATATTGTCACTATGAGTGTGTTGCCCCAAATAGGTGTTCGTGTTACAAGTATTCCCACCTTGTCGTCATTTGTTGGAGCCATGCTACCTCACAAAGTGCCCCCCAAAGAAATTTCAGAGGCAAGCGTTGATGAACCTATAGAAGTTACAAAGCCAAATATCCCCATATATGCAGATACATAGTGCTTTATTGATATGGATACAAAGGTCACATGGAGCAAGATATACAACACACTCATAGAAGAAAAGTTCACTGAAAAATTAGAAGATTAGCATGCATATATTAACATCAAGAAGTCTAGGATGCACAGGATCACATTCAAGTTCTCGGTCTTGCCATGCGTGGAGGTGATTGACTGGATCATTACACATATGGATGACTCTCACCTTGTGCTACGTAGTGAGAGTGGCGGTCAGCTCACCACCCATTTTGGTGAAAACATGTAGACATATTATAAGATTCTCAAGCCAAATGAATATGAAAATTCCAACTTCTACATGAGATGGGAAACCCTTGACACAATTGATGTTAACAAATCATGGTGTCGAGAGCCTGCTAAGTTCTGCCACTACCTATCTATAATATATATGACAAAGATTATTAGAAATGTATATCAGTACTTGATAACATGTATTGTTGGTTGTATGAGCGTAAGAACACTGAGGCGTTCGAAGAGAATTGGATATACACGTTCAATATAGTGATGAACCGCGGTAGAACTTTCAATTGGGCATATATTTTGTCATATGAATTGCACCATCTAGTGGGGCAGGAAAACACATATTTATAGGCAAACTAGGCACTGGAATTCCACATGTCTGCATTTATCGTAGATGGAATATGTGCACAATATACATTCCCAAGAATGAATTGGAACTGGACCCCTGAGGAGAAGTTCCTAGTTTACTTTCACTATAGAGTATTATCATAAGTCATCTTAAGAGGCGTATATTATAAATTGGATAAACACTTCTTTACAGTTATCTTTCACATGATATTTGAGATTGATCCTCCTTGCATGGTCACTTCGAGATATCATAGACTAGTTTGCAGCTCATGAGGGTACATACATCAGGTGCTTCGGTTGTTAGATACGCCTCATCTTATGTTGCGATATGTGACCAATAAGGTAGTCATGCAAGAAGTTACAAACTTGTTGGACGAGGGATAGTTCGGAATTCTTCATAGGAGGAAGAAAGCCCCTTGGCATATCTTTGCATTGAGGATCAGAATATATGAGTTAAATTGGAAAAACATGACAACAACAGAGATACAAGAGCTATACCGCCTACTCTTTGCAACTAAAGAGTTCCATGGATATGATCCCAGGTGAATTGTTAGGCAACATTATCAAAGGCTCAGTCACAGTACAGAGTACTCATTGATGTCTACAGTAGAATATGAGAAGATAAAGAACTGATACAATGCCAACATGAAGACACATCCAACAATAGAGACCAGTTCACCCCGTGATCCACCAACTCAAGACTTGCAGGTGCAAGAGTAGAAGGAGATAACACCTCAAGCAAAGAAAGTAGCTCCCAAGAAAAGGATCGGGTATTCCTTGATAGCCGAGAGCAGCAAGATATGGAAATTCAATCCTTTAAACTCATGATTTATTCAAGAAAAGAACGATAGGAGAGAAGTAGAATAAGAAGAGAGGAAGATTCAGTAGGGTGATTTGCTCAAGAAGCAACAGGCAAAAGAAGAACATGTTGAGAAATGGCAACAAGAAATTCCAATTTAATTTGTCCTTGAATTAAATTGAGAATTAAAATCAAATTCTATTCTCATAACAACTTGTAAATAGTTAATTAAGTTTAATTAACTTAATTAGCTTAGGAATTTCAAGTTTGAAGTCTTTCTGTAGTCATGTATATGTTCTCCCTAAGTTTTAGGAGTCCAGTATGAGTTTAAATTGAGTTGGAAATTAGATCACTCAGTTTACTGAGTTAAATTCAGTTAAATTAGTTCTAAATTGTTTTTGGAACTAATTGAAGACTAACAATTAGTTGGTGCACTAATGTATCCACTAGTGCTACTCCAGTTAACTAAAGATTCCCTCTTGAGAAATTCATGCATGTCAGTTCAGAGAAAGACCTAGTTGAGACTAGAGTGCAAGGACAATGTACTATTAGTGGTATTATTTTCTAGAGTGCAAATATCATGCATGCATCAAAGATTGTTCCTATGTTTGGATTACACAATTTTGAAAGCATGAATTCCCTTTAAATACAAGCTATTCATCCTAGGAATTATGCAAGAGATTAGGGGCTTGGAGATTTTCAAAATTCGCTAAGTGTTGGCCAAGAGTTAGCTTGTGAGCTCAGAGAGTTGAGCATACTTGTGTGGAATTGTTCTAGTGAGAACAAGATTTGTATCTTCACTCATATTTATGATATATGCAATATAGATAGGGGAGTTTTGAGTAGTGGCTTTCCCCATATACATCTTGTGATATGTGCTATCGATTTATCTTCTTCTTGTTCATATTGTTTTCATCAATCTATTAGATTTAGCTGGTTGAAAATAGAAGTAGATTCTTGTCCTGTTCTTTAGTACATTGCATGGGCTTGTGAATCTACAAGATTTTCTATATCGTATCAGAGCTGAAGAAAGTATACTAGAGGATATTTCAAAGTTTTGAGTTTTGGGTTACAGGTGAAATTCGAATTTGCAATACATACTGCAGGATAGACAGATGACATTCTATGGTTTGCAGCGCGAATATGTCTCAGAAGGAAACTCAAATTTTATAGCCTAGAGGGACAGAATGGAGGTTGTGCTAGAGGATAATAGCTTGAAGGAATTCATTGATCAAGAAATTCATAAGCTAGCGGCATTAGATGCACAGAATTTGGCTGAATGGAAGAAATGTGTGGCGAAGGTAGGCGGATAATCCTTGAGGGAGTTCGAGACCACATTGTCTAGAGTCTTCATGGCAAGGAAAATTCGTATGACATGTGGAAAACATTGACGGAATTGTAACAAAACAACATTGACCAAAGAAAATTGGCACTGAAGGACAAACTTCGAAAAATCAAATTGGAGAAAGGTGAGACTATTCCAAAATACTTGACCAAGTTCACTCAATGTCACGATGAACTTGGAAGTGTTGGAATCACAGTTGCCAAGGAGATATGGTGAGTCTTTCTCTTCTAGGACTCCCAAAGAGTTGGCATAGTTACTAGGACTCTGTCAATGGTTGGGAGAAGCCGTCGGATTGGGAATCACTGTGGTCAGATTTGATGTAGGAGGAGATCAGGAGGAACACCAAGGATGGCTTTTCATCAAAGATTGATGATGAAGAGAACTGTGCCTTAGCGATTAAGGTGGAGAAGGGGTAAGGGAAAGGGAAAGCTTCCCATTCCAAATCATATTCTTATCATGGAGGTAAGAATAAATACACGATGAAAGTTAAGTGCTTTCATTTTCATGAGCTGGGCCATTTTGCTACAAATTGTCCACTCAAGAAGTCCAAGAAGAAGTTCTCAGGAGGAGTGGTGGGTGAGGCTTTGGCCTCTCAATTCGAATTGGAATTTTCCCTTATTGCATGCATGGTGTCATCAATTATGGGAAGTGTATGGTACTTAGATAGTGGAGCTTCATTCAACATGAGTGGCGACAACGAGTTATTGAGTGACCTAGAGGAGAAATATCTCCAGATGCATATTGAGATGGGTGATGATGGGAAGTATAGTGTTACTGGATTGGGCATGATTAATTTTCAGAGGGAGAATGGGGCTCCACTCACCTTGAAGAATTTTATGTATGTGCCTGGGCTGAAGAAGAACTTTGTATCCGTTTCCATGCTTGAGGATACGAGCTATGATGTGATCTTCTCGAAAGGAAAGGTGTTCCTTCGACACATAGCCATGGGTCAAGTAAAGAACATAGGGATTCAGGTGAAGAATCTCTATAAGCTGGAGGTAGAGGAGTGTGTTGCATTGAGCACAAAAGCAAAAAGGGTGTAGAGCCGAGACATTGGCGAGTTGTGGCACATGCGATTGGG
>APFE031660930.1:39205-63466 GCA_000404065.3 Pinus taeda
GCAAAAAACGGGTTATGAAACTACCTTGATGTTCAGGGCTATGCAAAATGGAAAGACTTAAAGAAACAAAGGAAGAAAGGGTCCTGAGTATAACCCACTGATTTCACCTCCATTGGGTGATGAAGAGGGAGTAGCGTAGGCTTCTCCGTGAAGTAAAATTCAGTTGATAAGACAGGGATTCTCGCAACTGCCACCTCCACCTACGCCACCTCTAAATTCACCACCATCAACTGTGACTTCACCCATAACACCACAACCTCCATCGCAGTTTAGCATGACAAATTTAGTGAAGTTGCCTTTGTTTAAAGGCTTGGGAGATGAGGACCCAGACTAGTTTTGGTTCGTTGTGAAAGCTGTATGGGAAGCCAAGGCATTACAGATGATAACATGAAGAAGGAACATTGGTTAGTGATTTGCAAGATCATGCACTAACTTGGTACATCAAGTACTCTAATGATAACCCAAATGCTGGAGTGGCAGACTACAGATTGAGAATACTGATATAACCATGCCACTGAAAATGAAATAGGTAAATATTGGTACGAAGGAAAAGCCCAAATTCACGAAGATTGGAGATTATTGGGACGACGCAACGGTGGATAAGGTCACTGAATTGCTCCGCGAATACCAAGATTTTCTCCCTACCAAGTTTACGGAGCTAAAAGGGATAATAAGAGACCTGGGCGTTATGAAGATCACGTTAAAACCTGACGCAAAGATGGTTAAGAAAAGAACTTACTGTCTTAATTTGAAGTATAAGGAGAAGGTCCACTTAGAGCTAGACAAGATGCTTGCAGCATGCATCATTGAGCCTATATAAGAATTTTATTGGGTAAGCCCAATGGTGGTACAGGAAAAGAAGCAGAAGGATGAAATAAGGATATGCGTAGATCTCAGTGAGTTGAATGATGCTTGTGTACATGAGCCTTTCTCAACTCCATTCACCGATGAGGTGTTTGATAATGTAGGTGGTCAGGAAGCATATTCCTTCACTGATGGGTTCTCTGGGTACCATCAAATCAAAATCGTACCGGAGGATAGAAGCAAGATGACCTTCGCGACTAAGTGGGGATGTTTTCAGTACACTGTAATGCCTTTCGAATTGAAAGAATGCACCTGTGATTTTTCACGCATAGTCATTGCTGCATTCAAGGAATTTATTCATAAGTTTCTTGAGGTGTACTTTGATGACTGGACTATGTTTGGACTGGTGAAATTCCATGTGGCAAGTTTGTGCTTGATGCTAGATACCTGTTGAAGGTACTAGATCGTGCTCAATCTAAAGAAGTTCCTGTTTTGTGTTCCCTTTGAGACTCTATTGGGTCATGTAGTTTATAGACAGGGACTAATGGTAGCTCCTATGAAGATCGCGGTAATACTTAACTTGGAAGCATCAAGGAGTGTGAAATAGCTATGCACAACCTTAGAACGTACTAGGTATTATAGGAAGTTTATCAAGGGGCCTAGATCACCGTGCCTATGGAAAAGTTGTTGAAAAAGGATGTCATGTTTTGTTGGAATGAGGATTGTAAGAAAATATTGGATGTATAGAAAGAAAAGATGATCACCATGCCGATTTTAGTATTCCTAGATTGGAAGAAGGAGTTTCATGTACATGTAGACATGTCATGTATAGAACTGGGAGCAGTGCTGATAAAGGTTGGCGGAGGAGAATTTGACCATCCCATAGCATTCAAAAGCAAAATGTTATCCAAGGCTGAGAAGAACTATTCCACCACCAAGTGCAAAGGGTTAGCCATGGTATATGTGCTCTAGAAGTTTAGACGCTATTTGTTGGGAGGCCATTTTAAGATGTATACAGATCATTCCGCATTGAAATACATGGTCAATAAGCCTGTGTTGGGGGGGTGAATCTGCAGGTGGTTTTTATTTTTCTAGGAGTATGATTTTGAAGTTATTGTGAAGCCTAGATGAATGAACGTCGGACCAGACCATTTGTCGCACATCAAAACAGGGGAAGAGCCCACTAATTTGGAGGAGGGATTGCTTGAAGTGTAGCTATTTACAGTGCACATCACAGATGGTCATTTTGAATACATCATACACTTCCTAATGACAAGAACTACCCCAGAAGGTTACACTGGCCAACAGAAGGAGTTAGTGGTGTGCGTGACAGACTTTTCTGACATTGCCAGGCATTTGTACAAAATGGGGTTTGATGAAATATTGCAACAATATGTACCGGATTTTGAAAGGAGCAGTGTCCTCGCGGATGCTCATGGGGGCGCCGCAGGAGGTCATTATGCAGGGAGAGTGACTGTGCAAAAGATTCTACGCACAGGGTTGTTGTGGCCAACCCTCCATCAGGATTCAAAAGCTTACTGCAAGGCATGTGATGTATGTCAAAGGACAGGCATGTCATTACGGAGGGATGATCTGCCTCTAAATCCATAGATGATGTTACAACCCTTTGAAAAATGGGCAATAGATTTTGTGGGACCCATTTAGCCCCAAGGCAAGAAGACGAGAGCACGATACATTATCACTGCGACAAAGTATTTGACTCGATGGGTGAAGGCACAACCTATGAAGGATTATATAGATGCGACTACTGCGAAGTTCATCTTTGAGTATGTACTGACATGATTTGGGTTTCCAAAGATTTTGATGAGTGATTGTGGTACGCATTTTATGAATGAGACGATCAACACACTGATGGAGGAATTTTAAGTATATCACAAAAAGAGCACGTCTTATCACCCACAGGCTAATGGGATGGTGGAAGCATTCAATAAAGTGTTGGAGAACACGCTGACCAAGGTTTGTATTGCTTGGAGAAGTGATTAGGACCTACACATACCTGTAGTACTATGGGCCTATTGGACGACATGCAAGAAGTTGACTAGACAGAACCCTTTAGGCTTGTCTATGGTGTTGAAGCAGTGATGCCCATGGAATACATTGTGCCTAGTCTGCGCATAGTGGTACTAACGAGTATGACAGATCACAGAGCCCTAGAAGAAAGGCTCGCGTAGCTGGCTGAGCTGGAGGAAGAGAGATTTCTAGTTGGATTCCACCAACAGGTCCAAAAGCAAAGCGAAAAAGCATGGCATGATTGACACATTAAGTTGTGCATCTTTAAGGTAAATGACCTAGTTTTGTTATATGACAGTAAGTTTGATAAATTTCTAGGGAAGTTCAAAATGCACTGGTTAGGGCCCTATGTCATTAAGGAGATTACCGACAGTGGAGTAGTTGAGTTAGTTAAACTGAATGGAGATCCCTTCCTAGGAAAGATGAATGGAAACCGATTGAAGCCATACACTAGTGGTCTGACCATGTGACTATATGAGGGTCGCATAGTCTTAGTGTTCTTAGCGTTACAGGCAGCTAAAAGGGGCACAGGACTATAAACTACACTCCCCGAGTTGGGGAGCTGCACGATTGGAGGATCGTGCAAAGCAAGGAAGTGTCACAAGGTTTGTGGCAGCGTGAAGGGAGCTGCGCTATCTATGGAGAAATCATGCAGGTTAGCCAGAAAGTGACCGTTAAAGTCATTGTTTATGATTTGATGGTAGAAATGCGATCAAATGGAGTGGGAAACCGACATTTAAGATGAAATTTATGGCTTATATCCTTGAAAATCTTCCGCCAATCCGACATTAATGAATCGAATGTGGGGGGAATGGTTGGATTTGAATCAAAATGCCCTATAAATTACAGGTGGCTGCCCAACGAAAAACACTTGGCATTTTGAGAATTGAATTGTTGAGCTCCTAGGTGCACATGAATCAAGAATTATTTGAAGCTCTGATAGTGAGTTTGGCGTTTAAGCAATTACCAGAGGCGACATGAGAATATTTGAATAGCGTCATGTTGGCACCTGTAGAGGCTATCAAGACCGAAGCAGTGACAACCAAGGAGGCTGTGCCGGAGGTTGTTAGGGAGGCAGAAGAAGCTACCCCAGTGGTTGCAGAAGTATTAGCAGAAGTTCCCAAATAACCACAGACACCTAGGCTGAAGTCGACCCCAGCCAAGGAGAGTGAAAAAGATAAGAAGGGAAAGCTGCCTGTGATACCGGTGCATACTTCGTCAAGAAGAAACCCACCAAAGGAAAATCCCACCGCATAGGAAATGGGTAAAGCCATCACTATGGAGCCGGAGGAGGAAGAAATCAAAGACATCCCAATGGATAATGAGGAATCGGAGATAGACGTGGAGAAAGTTGAAGGCCAGGGTGCTGACCCTATCACCTGATTGCCTGAGTACATCCCTCCACGCAAGGGCAAGACCAAGGTGCCAAAACATATCAACCAAAGCAAGGTCCCCTTGCAAATCCCTATGCTACTAGATGAGATTGTCTTTGAAGGACCATGCTTGGGGCAATTTCCTTTGTTAAAGATTGAATATTGGGACTTAGCTAACCATGAGAAGTTCCCGCACTTGGCGACCGAGCAACTAATGTGCCGTATTATTGACACAACCACTGATATGACCACAATGGAGCTGCGGAAGTGGCTAAGGGGAGTAGACAAGGCGGGTCTGTGCAACCTGCTATGTTGCCGCACTACAACCAAACCCCGATTATAGTATTGGTCATCAAGAAACTACTATGCTTGGTGCATGATGGGTGTCTGTGGCTGGACGAGCCAATACCCATTAATAATATATTGATCCATAAGATCACGTAGCTACCCTAAACGAGAAAATCTGTCCATGATGTTTGGCGGAAAAGGTGGCGAGCATGCCCTCACAGAGGTCATGAAGGAAAACTTTAAGCTTGTGAAGAAGCTGTGGGGCTATGACATCTCAAGTATCAGTGACCCTGTAGTCAAGGTGGCCACATAGATTTTGGCCGAAAAGGTGATGAGGAAGCATCATGCAGATGAGGTGCCTGCACCTGTCGTCGTGCTAGTAGCCTAATGCGCCGAAGGAGTCCAGTTCAATTGGGCGCACTATCTCTACGGTGAGTTCCTTGTGAACTATTGCAAGGAACAAGAGCTTAGCAAGACTTTCCACCACGCTTGGATCTTGTTGTCTATTGTGCTGGTAGCTCAAGTACAGTCAATTCCCTTCGGTCATGCCAGACCTACCAGAAGCAACAAAGTACGCTTCATTATGGGTGACCAAGGTTGCACATCACATCAAGGACAACAAGATCTTTTGGATCTTGATGGAGATGAACATCCACATGTCCATCAATCACATACTGTAGTTTTCGCCTACTATGTTTGCCAACCTACAGGGCTACGCAGAGTTCAAGGTAGATTTTCACCATGTGTCAATTAGGGCATGGAAGGGCCCTGCACAGACATGGTATGAATTTCCTTAAATGGCAACGAATGATGCCATTGATGCATTACTTGATCGCTCGCTAGTAGAGTGGCGCACTACATCACACTCGGTGGTGGGGGTGAGTAAGTTTTCCATGCAGCGCAAGAAGGAGGAGGCCAAGTTCAAGATGGTGCAACAGCCTGAGAAGAGGAAGGAGGAGGCCATAGACAAGGCCCAAGCAGAGTGCGATGCCGCTCAACAGACGGAGAAGCAAATGGGTGGAATAGAGCGGGGCTATGGGAAAGGCGTGAGGACACCTTCGCCTGAGATAGAGGAAGAGACAGATGAGAAAACATAGTAGCACAAAGCAAACCCATAGGCAACGTCCGCCTGCATTAAGCATCCATGGGAACAAGAGAAAGGAGGGTCAAGGAAGAAATCAAAGGCCACTAAGTGATCTGAAAATTACTCTTGAGTGATCTTAGTTAATTAATTAATGAATGAAGGTATTACAGACTCATGTGTTGGTGGGTGTCTATGTTATCTTAGGCAATGGATCGATCAAATTGCAAAATACACAGACACTGGAAAATGGAAAACAGTAAGAGAAACACAGTAAGAAAATACAAGAACACAACAAATTAATAAGGAGTTCACCCAATCCTCCTGATCTATGTCTTCGGTTCAACTTTCAGTGATGGCCTTTTCTTATTGTGTTTTTAAAGCAAAGTTTTTACAATGAGGAGCTCAATTTGAGTCTCCCGAAACAGATGATTCTTAGCAGGGTGGTTCTTGGATTCCCCAAGCCACTAGAGTGCACAGACTCTTCCTTACTAAGTCTCAACCTCAACTAGTTTTGAATGGGATGAGTCCAATTTGGTACCCAGTTCCCAATAGATATTTGTAGAAATTTTGAATAATATGACACTTATTCACAGAGATTATCCTAATTATACACTATTTGTGGAATCATGCATAATACATAACCTCCTCTACGTTGATCATCAATTTTGCGGAATTAAGAAACAATCACATGTACACATTGAAGCATCAATCACACATATCAACACAGTATATCACGAGGAAAGCATACAGTTGAAAACCCCCAACTATATGTATACTATATTGATTGAGAAAATGTAAAAATACATAGTACAATACTCCTCGCAAGTACTCAGTACTATCTCCACCTGTTACACACAAACTAGCTTAGATCTGAATCAATCACAGGTTCAAATCTCCTCCGCTACTTGCCTACCTCCATTGCGCAATCCTGCATGAGAATGGATGAGAATGAATGATCCAAATTCGTATTTCCCTTGGATATACCACACAATCCTCATTGGCAATACTCAATCCATTGATTGTGCAAATCACATGCACAACTATAGTCACAACTGACAACTGTCTTGCCCTTTCACTCACCTCTAACACTTGTCTCCACTGAAATATCCATGGACTGAGTTAATTGATGTATTCTTCAGTTGCTTTATGAGTTAATAATTAGTGAATTAACTAATAACTAATTCACACCACTCATCACTTAGTTTATTGATCAGTTAGACTAAATACAACTAGTTCAACTAAGTCAAACTGAACACAACTCCATCAACTCCTCATTCAACTCCACAGAACTCAATCACTGAAGTTATAACTGAAGTCCTTCATGCAATAGCTCAAGTAACCCATAAGAAACACGTATTTTCTTCTGGCAGTTGCATGTGCCACATCTGTAGCTAGAACTGAAGTGCTCCAAGAGGATAAGATAATGTTTATAGTCCAAATATTATTAAGAGCTAATAATATTCGACTGTTCTATTTTTAGCCTGGTAGTCTAAAAATAGACTCCGCCCATTTATCTAAAAATAGAAGTCCATCTATTTTTGCCAACATGACCAATCATCCACAAATAGCATCCTGCAAATCATAGACCATGATCCATATGTCTAAAAATAGACATAGTCTAAAAATAGACTTTGCGCCAAAAATAGCCTCTGGGTCCAGTTAGTGAAGGCGACTTCTTTTCACTAAGCTCCATCATCTTGTTGCATTTTCAACACTTCCTCTCAACAAGATATGGAAATTTTGCAACCCCTATCCTGTAACTCTGGAATGTTATGAATGCAACACATCTACCCGGTCCACTTGCTCCAACAACACTTGGAACAAAAACACTCCCAACTGACCACTCTGTTGGTCTAGGAACATACTCTGATGCTGAAGCTCTACCTGCTGCTGAAAAGTGCTCCCTCTCTGACATCTGCGTTACTGCAACATATCCATGCATCTCGCACCATTGCACACTTCTCTGTGCCACCTAGAACTGTGCAAAACACTTGTGCCTCTCGCATTGCTGCAGCCTGCTAGCTATGCACTGTCCTTGGATTCCCTGCACTGTCGCTCTCTCTGCCACTCCATCCGCATCTATCTCTACCAATCAGTCAGTTCCTACTACTCCACATTGGGGCTCCTGTAGCAAGGTCTCATCCAAGAGGTTGGGTACCTCAAGGATCGTGCCCCTCCTCCTTGGGACGATCACTCTATATTGCCTCACTTCCTACCTGGAGGTATGGCTGCATGTGATCCCTTAGCCCACCTGGCTCGAAGTTTCCCCTACTGGAGGTCTCTGCATGAGTATATGTCTCTACTCAATCTCCTCTTAGCTTCCCCAGTTGTGGTTGCTCCACAACCTCCTGAAGCTGCTACACCAATTGTGGCTCCTCCACCATTGTCTGAGACTTCTTCTGGCTCTGCATGTTGAGAGGTAATATACCTCCCTCTCAACCACCAAGTATCCATCAGTTGCCTTGCTGCTCAAGGCTTTGCATGCATCTTGAACCTCAAGAGCATACAGGTTCTTGACCCATGAACCAATCTGCTTCACCTGTCTAGTGATGATGTGTCTAAGGAAAACCTTTCCGTCTCTGAAGACTACATCATAGCCTCTGTCTTCCAGCATCGCGATTGACACCAAGTTTCTCTTCAGTCCTGGTACATACTTGACATCGGTCAAGGTAAGGTGAACTCCATGCTCCCTCTAAAAAATAACCGTGCCTACACCTGAGACACTATCCTTATCATCATTACCCATCCCTATGAGTATCTGGAGATCTTTCTCCTCCAAAGTACTGAACAAACTTTTGTCACTGGTCATGTGGAAAGAAGCTCCACTGTCAAGAAACCAACCACTTCCCATCATGGATGAAAGCATGCATGCGAAGAGTGTGAAATCCAACTCAAACTGTGAAGCAAGTGCCTCACCTTCAGATCCTTCCCCAGATCCCTTCTTGGACTTCTTCTTTGGGCAATTAGTAGCATAATGGCCCAACTCATGACAACGAAAGCATCTCACCTTCGAATTGTCAACCTTCTTCCCATCATTGGAAGAACTGGATTCAGAAAGAGAAACCTTACCCTTCCCCTTCTTCACCTTACTCGCTAAGGCACAGTTCTCCTCATCATGCATAGATGAAGAACTGTCTCTGGTGCTCCGTCTGATCTCCTCTTGCATCAAATCCAACCATAGTCGTTCCCAATTTGGCAATTTTCTCCCTTCCATTCACCGAGTCTCGGTAGCTATGCCAGCTCTTAGGAAGGCCAAGGAGTGCTAGACTCACCATCCTCATCATCGATAGTCACCCCCACACTTCCCAGCTCATCCCGGCATTGGGTGAACTTCGTGAGATACTGGGGCATACTGTCTCCATTCTCACACTTGATGTTTCTGAGTTTATCCTTGAGCGCCATTCCACCAGCTCAAAAAAAACTCAACTGCTTCCGATCTAAAATTCGTGAGAACGAAGTATTTCTTGTACAGAGATCGACTGTATGGGCATTCACCGGATATCTCACCTTCCAAAAGAAGGATGAATCCAGAGGCTACCTGGCCCGATTACAGACTCTGCCTGAAGAAATAAAAACGTAGTCACTTCCTGAATAATAGATCTGATGATCAATCCTCGCTTTGATATCCTGTAGAAATCTCTTCTACAAATCAACCAGCTCTGATACCATGTAGAAATTTTGAATAATTTAACACATATTCAACAGAGAATATCCTGATCATGTACTATTGCGGAAAACATACACAATACATAAGCTCCTCTACGTTGATCATCAATATAGCAGCATCAATAACAATAAAACATCAAGAGCATTCACACATTAACAAAGTATGTATCCCGGGGAAAGCATCTCGCTAAAAACCCCAACTATCTGTATATTAATGATTGAGTCATGTAACATTACAAAGTACAATGCTTATCACAAGCAATCCAGTACCAGCTCCACCTGTTACACACAATACAGCTCAGATCTGAATCAATCACTGCCTCAAATCTCTTCTGCTGCTTGCCTGCCTCTGCTGCTCAATACCTGCACAAGAACTGGTGATAATTCCAAGGAAGCCACGTCTTTCCTTGGCTAAATCACGTGAGAAAAAGCTACAATGTGGGAAAACTCAGTGGCATACTCAATCCCCTGATTTGTGCAAGATCTGGTGCACAACTATAGTCACAACTGATAGCAATCTGATTCTCTAACACCTGTCCCTGCTGAACTGAACATGCACTGACATGCAACTGAGTTAACTGATGTATTCATTAGTTGTATTATGAGTTAATAACTTGTGAATAATTAATAACTAATTCACCCAACTCATCTCTAGTCTATTCGCCAGTTAGACTAAATACAACCAGTTTAACAAAGCTAAACTGAACACAACTCCATCAACTGCACCTCCAGTCCACTAAACTCAACTCACTTGAGTTCTAACTGAAGTCATGCATGCAAATATTCAACTAACCCATAAGAACCACGTATTTCCTTCATGCAATTGCATGTGCCACATCCGTAGCTCGAACTGAAGTGCTCCAAGAGAATAAGATTAAGTTTATAGTCCAAATATTATTGTGAGATAATAATAATTGACTTTTCTATTTTTGACAGCCAGTCTAAAATAGACTTGATCACTCACACTTTCATCAAAAATAGAAGTCCATCTATTTTCTCAACTTGATCAATCATCCATAAACAGCAACCTGCAATCCATAGACATGATCCATATGTCTAAAAATAGACATTGTCTAAAAATAGACTTGCGCCAAAAATAGCCTGCGGGCCCACTTAGTGAAGGCGAATCTTTTCACTAAGCTCCATCATCTTGTTGCAATCTCAACATCCCAGATGCCATACATGTCACTGTTGTCCAAGTGACTGTTCCTCAGCTGGCAGAATGTCTGTAAGTAGTTCCTCTCTGCCACAAAGTCTGCAATGAGGAAATCACTGTCTACAAGTGGCATAGCTTCAAGCTCCTTATTGGGTGGATTAACAGGAGCAACATCCAGTGCAGATGGAGTGGCCATGTTTGCTTTTAACAGGATATTTACTTGAGTTTAGGATTGGTGCAAAGGCTGAGGAATGCACACTAAATTGTGTTTGAAAGTGAGCAGCTCTGAGAGTATGAGGAAATTCTTTTCCAGGTTTGATGAACTGTGGGGCACTCTGTTAGAAGAAACCAGAGTGTTTCAAGCTAATTAGCTATTTTTTCAAGGGAATTTCTGATAACAGGGATGAGGGTGCAGTTGTATTGGCTTTTAGCCGGTAGCTCGTCTTCTTTAATTAGCTTTTTCGGTGAATTTTGCAGAAGGGCATGGGTTTCTTGCAGAGCTTTGTCATGCAGGGTTTTAACCAGGTTTTTGGGTGGTTTCAGTGGAAAATTTATCTGTGAGGAGCTTATGTAGATTTTTTTACAAGAATTTAGGAGAAAAAATGGGAGAAATGTGGGTAAAGTAGGTCGCCTGCGACAAATACCTGGATTTCTCTGTGCAGGGTCAAGCTGGATCAATTGCAGGTATTTGGGTCGACTTTGAGGGCGGCAACAACTTTGGTGGATGAATTCTCGATTTTGGTAGTAAACGACGTCTTTTGCATGCAGAGTGCTCCGAAAACGACGAATAAAAATGACAAACAACGGTCATTTCCCGACTTTTTTTGCACTTTTGGCCCTTTGGCGCCTTTTTGGTGATGACGTCATGCTGACGTCATCGGTGGGTCCTGGTACGGCAGGGTGACGTGGCAGCTGACGTGGGTGGCCAGGTGGCGGTGATACGGTGGCAGGGCAGGCGGGTGGACAGACGACGTGGAGGTGACGTGGAGGCGTGATGGCGGAAAGGTGAGGTGACGTCACACTGACAAGGGTGTGACGTCAGCGAGGGGGGATGGGTGGTAAGTGGTTTCCCTGGAGGCCTCATGGGCGGTAAGTGGTATGAGGGGGGGGGGGCAGGCTCCGAACACTGCGGGAGGCCGACGCTTGGCAGGGGTGCGGCGGTAAAACCGCCAATCCCCCGAACGCAAAAGGTCGGGCAACTTCCCAGCGAAATCAACCGCCAACCGTTGGATGAGTGGGGCCGGTGATCGGATAGTTGGCGGAAATTGTGGTGTGACCACCATTTATTGCCGAGGGGACCCGCCAATTAAACAATTATTTTAAATAAATCAACCGCGGGGGTGGGTTTTTGAAATTAGGATTTCGGGTTTTAGTTTATTTAATGTTTTAATTAAAAAACCTTACAAACACCAACCTTACCGCTGAAAAGTGGGGAAAGGGGTTAATGAGGGCGGGAACTATGGATTTTTGGTTTTTAGCCAAATTTTTTGATTGAAAACCCATAGTTTAGGATTATAGGGTGTTAATATTAACCCCTGATGGATTAATATTTCCCAAGAAATGTTGTATAGCTATAGTGCTAGGGGGAAGGGTATTTACATAGATTTTTTGGGATTTTTATATAGATTTTTGTAAACTTAGGGAAGGGGAATGCTTAGGGAGCTAAATAATACATCAGTTGTTAATATGACATTTGTGAGGTGATTGTAGGGGCAAAGGCTAAGTTTTAAGAAGTAAAAATTAGGAATGGAAGATAAGGGAAATGAGAGTCAAGGTTTTTACACAGAAAATGTGGCTTCTTTTCCTTGATTGAACTTCATAGTTTGACCTGGTACTTTGTCATGAACTGAAGTGGAACAGGGCACTTGAGAAGATCTCAAGGTCATTGGGGATGTTAGTAAATGATGTTTGGGGGAAAAAAGGGGGAAATTAGACATGCTTCCCATGTTATGTCCTCAAACCTCTGCTATGATGCTAATACCCTGAATAGAATGAGTCTTTGTACTTGATAAGCCAATTGGTGATGGCCCTTCATTTCTGCAACCTTGCACTACTTACCCCACCTAGTAATCCTAACATTTTTTCTTCACTTTGAAGTGGGTGCACTTGGATTAGCTGACCCTGATTGTTCTCTTTTTCTTTTGACTGCCCTTCTATCTAAATCTACCCTTATTTCTTCCAAGGACCCAGATTAAGCAGTTGGGCTCCTTCATTTCTCTACCTAGCTAGACATCTGCCAAGCTTGAGCTGTTTGGACAAGAAACATTCTCTATTCTGCAACAAGCAATATAAACATGGCATGGTCTAGATTAGACTATTGGGCCATCCATCAAGTATGATTAGCAGCAGTATTTGTAGAGTATGATATTGCCCAAAGATAGTAGTGGCATTTTGACTGGCCACTTTCCTAGTATTTAGTTTGGGGTTCATTTTCACTTTTCTCTTGACCATTTGATTTTCTTACCTTTTGATTATTATTTTAAGACATACCTTCTTTTCATTTTTTAATTTTCATAGTATGTACATAAAATATGGAACCTTTGCAGCCTGCAATGATGAACATATTTAGCCCTTCCACTATCAATCATGAAAGATGAAACCTATTGGTATAGGAACCTAACAATATGCAAGAAATCTCCAAGTGGAACCAAATACAACAAGTAGAGTGACACTAATAAAAAACCCAGAGATGACTCACACCCTTACACACATCTATAAATGGATCCCGCATCTAAGAGATCCAAGAGCTGCAATATTGTGAATTGCAAGGAAGTGTTGGTAGTTTGTGTTTGAGATAAGAGAATTGTATTGTTGGTGTGATCTTGCTATTTCATGAGGTGAAGAGGGTTTGATGCTAGGAGGATGATGCAGGATTAGACAGCTGGGTTCTCCCTTCTATTTAATAAAGTTCTTCAAGTTTTCATCCATATAATTGTGCACTTGTGAATGTTATTATTTGTGAATGCCAATGTTTGTTCATTATACATCTAATTCTGTAGTGTTTATGTTACAATAGATCAAGATGCTTTGATTTTTCTTTGCTACTATGTTTCTATGGGTACTCTTCAAGCAGGATAAGTACGGAGAGGAGTTGCGAGCTCTGTCAAGGAGGAGAAAGATCGAGAAAAGGATTAAGCGAAAGTTCCATGTTGGTCCTCTCATCCTTCTCTTATCTATTGTGCATAGAGGAAATCATTGAATTACTTTGAACTGTTGTTTCTAGGGTAGCTACCAAACCTAGAGGGCTAGTCGATCGAAAAGACACTAGTTTTCCCAAAAACAAAATTGCGACTCCACTAGGGACCGAATAGATGTTTGTTTGTTGTCGTTATTTATTTTATAAACTATAGAAAGAGCCCAAAGTCAGGTAAGTAGCCTGTGAACTGCTCTTGCTTTGCAATTGCATAGTAGATAAGCATTGCTTTAGTCAATCTTGGGTTTAGTTTATGAATTAAACATTTGACTTACAAGCATTCTAGATTCCCTTTTGGTAGCCCAATAACCTCTCAAGTCATTCCTCTATACTTTTCTCTTTATTGTCCATCATAACTCAGCTTAACACACTGAAATCAACTGCAAATTTGAGCCAAAACCCACTTCAGTTGCGCTCCCTGACCCATCGCATTGTCTGTCACTGTCAACCAGTATGCATCGCACCTCCCGAGTCTGTAAAGTGCGATGCATCCCTATTTTTGTGAAGCCTAGGTGCGATGACTGACTGAACCTATTTCCATTCTAGAAATTTGGGGTTTTTGTCCTTGTTTTCAATTTTGTTTAGTTTCTTTTGCTGCCTATGAATAGTACCTCGTTACTGAAACCTGCTTGCATCACATAGATCAGCCTCCATTGATTAGGATTAGTAAATTTTTTTATGTATTTTTCCATCATTTACAATCCTTTGTTGAAAAGTTGCTTAAATCGAACTGTCACTTTGGTACAAAAAGTGTCGTAATTGTTGTTTTGAGTCAAAAAGAGAAGTGTCATGGATTCTTCCTTCCCTGGATAGTCGATTGAAATTTTTGTCATGTATTTGTTTTTATTTATTGATATTTGAAGTGTCGAAATAATTTTCTATTTGAAATTGGAAAGTGTCGTTTAGTCTTCCTTTCTATTTTGAAAAAGAAATTGTCGAAAATGTCGCTTTGAGTAAAATATTTCAGATCTTTGCTACACTAAGTTTTCCTTTTTTGGCATTTTTCACATTAAAGGGAATGAGAAAAAAATACATACATTTTCATTTGCATTTAGCTTGTGTGTGAAAAATGATTTAGGAAAGTGCATTAGTGTTTTGTCTTTGCTCTTTGTTTGAAAGAATTGTAATCTTCTTTCCTTAGTAGCTATGATTTTCATTACTCAAAATAAACAACGATTGTTTATCATTGAAGATTGCATTTTAGGAATTTTAAATCAACATCACGTGGTGAACCATTAAAAGGAAAACTTTAAACAAGATCAACTCTAAAATAAATCTCAATGAACCTAACAATGCTTTGGAACCTAATGCAACACATCTAGAGGTCTAGGCTAGAGACATGTTCCGGCGTCATAAAAACTAGTAACTATCATTTTCATCGAAGGTTGGGTGATTCTTTCTCCTTGATATGAAAAGTTCTAGCATGGACTTGTGCTCCCCATACCGTCGCGTATATATTGGGCGACCAAAATAGACTTATATCCTTTATCCATAGGAATCCATGTCTGTTGCCCTTTCAATCCCAATGCACTAAACACAACATTCAGGAAGATTGACTGTCATACATAAGTCCTTGGTAATTTCTCTTTAATTTATCACCAAGGTGTATATTGCAGTTTTACGATTGGTTTGGTAATCCTTTTGTCTAGATTTTCCAGTGTAGTCACTTTTGTTCCTTTTCGACTCTTTAAAAGAAAAGTTCCATCTCAACACTTGTCACTTCAGGCTCATTAAAAATCGAAGGGGACTAGAATCATCTTTAGGTTTTTATTGGCTCTTAAAAACTAAAAAAGCAAAGCTGTGTCAAAGCATCATTAAAATTAATTAATTTCGTAATAACATCCCTACTCCTTAGTTGATCTTAGGTTGAGACATATGGTAGTGAATCTAGAGCCCACGAATCAAGGAATCTCTTTTGATGAGAATCCTAGTCCTTTTTCTTCTTGGGGAAATATAGGTGCTCCTCATATGGCTACATTGTCCCTTCCAGGAATTACCATTGGCCTCCGAGTATGGTTGTTTTCAACCTCCCTGGTTCAAAATGTTGTGATTTCTCTGCAATCAAGTACACCTCCAACTGGACAAAATCAACCTCTAGTTGATCCGAAAGTTGACCTTTTGCCTTCTTCCTCATTTGTTTCTTCCTCCCCTTCTTCCACTTCGCTTGGTGAAATTATTGGTACTAGAAACCATGTGGCTAAGAAGAAGAAGAAAGGGAAGAAGAATAAGAAGAAGCCAATTCAGCAAGGGGGCAACCAAGCAACCATTGCTCTAAATGCAACATCTGATGAAAATCCATCTGTTAAGCTTCCCAAAGCCAAATATCCATGCATAATTTGTACTGGAGACCATTTTCATTGAGATTGTCCTTACTTTCCTTGAATCATGAAAGAATGGTCTTCTCATTCACACCATTTGGTGTCAGCAACCTCTGGAGATCATGTTGGTAACACAACATCAACTACTGAAAGTAAATTTCATGGACATAGAAGAAATGTTAAGTTTCCATGTAGGGTATGCGAAGGTAATCATTCCTTTCACCTTTGTCCCTTTATGGATGAAGCCAAAAGAGTGTTGGATAACCATGTTTCTTCACCGCAGTGACTTCCATCTAGTTCCAGGGAACTATTTCTAAATCCCTCACTAGTTGATGAACCGACTGATCAAAATCAACCGTCGGTCGAAACCACTCTCTCTGAATGACAATCCTATGAGCCTAGACCCGATCAAAATCAATAGGTTGAGGTAACAGTTGACCCAATTTCACCTTCAGCTGATCGTACCTTTCCTGAAGAGAGTGAAAATGATACCACTCAAGTTCCTTTTGTTACCTCAGATTCAAATGAGCTTGGGGCTTTCCACCTGTTCCATTAAGATAGGAGGAAAATCCTCCAGTTCTCGTAACTCAAGGGGTTAATTCTCCAATTTCTACAGTACCCCCTCCAAGTAGTCTAGTAACTTCCTTTGATTGGAATTGACTGGCAAGATCCTACCTTCCTTCTTATGTGCCTTTCCATATCATAGTACAAGTTTGTAATATGATTGTATCTGGCACTATTATAGACGAAGGTGCATCAGTGGGTATCCTTTCTTCAACTGCTTGGAAAGCACTCGGTTCACCACCACTTATGCCTGTTACACAAAATATTTTGGGCTTTAACAAAGGAACCAGTCAACCGTTAGGGATCCTTCCTCATATACCTATCACTTTGGGAGAAAAAACCATTTATCTAAACATGATGGTAGTCCAAGGACCTTTAGATTACAATTTACTTCTTGGTCGTGACTATGTTTATCACATGGGAGCTATTGTTTCAACACTCTTTTGAGTGATTTGTTTCCCACATGAAGGCAGGATTATCACTGTTGACTAGCTTTCACTTCCCTATCCAAATATAGTTCCTAGTCAACCATCATCACTAAATGGTCCATTTATACCAATGGTGTCATCCTCGCCATGGGCTAATTATGTCGCAACTTATTCCATACCTTCATCAGCTAACGATCAATTTAGTGATGTTGTACATCATGTACTGGGGGAATTGGAACTAGATTTCTCCTTCATGACCTCTTACGAGTTATTATCAGGAACATCGATTATAGTTCGTTGTCTTATGTCAACCTCGCTAAAAAATGAAACCAAGGATCTGAGCAGAGCTCCTTGTCTTGTGTTAAGCTTGTTAAAAAATGAAACAAGGACCCCTGGAGAAAAGTTCCAAGTCGCGTCTTTCACTTGATCTCATAAAGGAACCTTCATTCCATCCACCTAATTTCCATGAGTAGTCTGGTGAATGTAATGAAGCTTAGGGGGCATGCATCTTTGTCTATTCTACAGAAGAACCTAGTTGAAAAGGTAAGTTTCCCTATAGGTTATGTGATTGGTCTAACACACCATTCACCTTCATCTATTCTGCGGATGAAGCCAAGGAAGTATTTTTTCTATTCTACAGATGAAACCTGTAGCTTATGTGATTGGTCTGACACACCATTCACCTTGTCTATTCTGTGGACGAAGCCAATGAAGTGTTTTGTCTATTCTGCGAACGAAACCATCCTACCTAACCACAGAAATTTCCATATGGCTACAGGAGACTCTCCTTTTCATTATGCTGGGGGCATGCAAACCTTTTTTCAATTTCATCTTCTAGCTTTTTAGTTTTGTCGTTTAGAGCTTTCATAAAAGGAAAACTAAAAGCGAGCATAGTTCCCCCATGGTTTAAGCTCGTTAAAAAATAAACCCATCACCGAGCATATGTTATCCCATGGTTCAGGATCGTTAAAAAATGAACCTACCACCAAGCATAGTTCCCCCACGGTTCAAGCTTGTTAAAAAATGAACCCACCTTGGGTAATTAACCTTTGTGATTGCCATGACTATCGGCCATTTGAGCCTTGGTTGTGTACCTCCCACCACCTCCATTCTTTTTGCCGATCATACGCTTCCACTTGGTTATTTACCCGTTTGAGGAATAGCTGTGATGAGTGGTCTTGTTAGCCAACCTTTTCCCAAAAATGACCATGTTTTGAGAAGTTCCAAGCTTACCCGAAACCAGTTGCTACCTTATACACCACTCGTTCCTCAAAAATGAGTCTCCTTTAAACTCTTTTTAGACTCGTTAAATATGAAAAGATTGTCGAGCAATTGGCATTTCTAGCTTGTTAAAGTGATTGGAGGTGCCATCCCTCCTATATATTTTAATCTTTTTCAGACCTGAGGGATTATCTCGTGAAAAAGTTCGAGCTCTTGTCTTTGTCTACTCGTTAAAGTGATCAGAAAAGTCATCCCTTTCATATTATTTTATCCTTTTTCAGACTTAAGGGATTATTCTACAAAAAAGAAATTCTGGAGTTTCCTTTTCGTCCCTTTTCAAACTCTCTAAACATGAAAAGGACCGAGTTATCATTATCGTTAAACTCATTAAAACAATAGCGACAAACTTGTCCATTCTAGACAAGACCGAGTTTCACTGTCGCTAGACTCGTTAAAACATAGTGACATGTTTGCGCAAAGGGAAAATTATAGAACAAGAATATGTTATCCTCGTCAAGCTTGACAAAAATAAAGAGGTACTAGTTAGCAATGACTGGGGAAAAAGGGAAGAAACTTGAAGAAATGTATGGTAGCAGGTCGCTCTTGAACATGACACTTTCACTCCATCACCATTATTGAGTCAGGTTTGGGTTATTTCATTCACCAGTCATCTAACCATTGGTCTTTCAGACCATCCATATTTTGGGGTTAATGCTACCAATCCATCTCAGTTTCACCGACATGTTCAAGAGAATTCATTCAGTTGAGAAACCACAAACCTAGTTTAATGCCTCATCCACTACAATACCTTCAACCGTCATTTTTCATGATCGCGATTCCTAAACCTTGTGTCATAAAATTGTTTTCACCTCCAGAAATCATTTGCTTTGTTTCGTGTTGTAGATGTGGGATACATTAAGGCCCTCCTATGACAGGTCACTTCTTGTCAACATCAACACATTATTCAAGAAGTTGACTTAGAAACAACCCTTTCAGTACTTTGAAGCTTGCATGCCTTAATGGCAAGTTTCTCACTTCTGGCGACAAGTTGACATCAATGGCCTTCGACCGAAAGATTTTGCGTGGTGTTTAACACCAAATCATATATCCACACCACGTGAATTGTATTGTAGTACCTTGAGGGTCATTATCATTATCGATGATTCCTCTCATATCTGTTAAAAACTCACATTATTGGCTGGTAATTAGGTGATATCGTTCCATGTTCGACTTCAAAACATCTTTTCACATGGATCGACTTGTACATCAGGTGAATATTGAACAAGTTTTGAAGACCCCGAATCTAGTTTCATCTATTCGGGTAGCGATATATTCAGGAATATAAAGACATCAAATGTACATAGAAGCTGCACAGATGGTCATCCAGACAAAGAATGATAACTCTACAACTGAAGAATCACCAGTCTGCATATGCAGATGAATATCTGTTCTATGTACATGAAATGAATTTATAAAGATTAGCATGGGAATGCCCACTTCAGCTAGATCATGAAAATTATATTATGTTGATGTATTGTATTGTATCTTATATACATCACCTTCCAGTTCGAAACTTCGGATCCTCATGATAAAGCATTTCACCCAACATCAAGATTTACGACTTCATGCTTTAGGTGGCAACTATTATAGACATATTTGGGCACTTCAACCCCAATCTTATATGTCGATAAACTAGGGATTTTCAACCCCTAAAAGTGTTGTTTCATACCCTAAAATATCATGGCCATCTAATTACATCATTCCCCAAAAGTTCCACCTAAAAAACCATCCAGAATTGGCCTAAACTAGACCATACTAACTACTCCACTATCAGGGTGTGATGCATATTGACTTCTACACTAGCCAGGTGTGATGCATACTGATCAGGCCTTCTGTAGGGTGTGATGGGTGAAGATGGACAAGTGTTTGAGACAGTTTGCTAAGTGGATGCTCATGGAATATTCTACAAACTTCTCCCATGACATGTGCTTCTCTGAATTCACCCAGGGATGAGTAAGATCCAAGAAATATCCAAGTGGAACCAATTACAACAACTAGAATGACACTAATCAAAAACCCAGAGATGACTCACACCCTTGCACAAATCTATAAATGGACCCCTCATCTAAGAGATCCAGGAGCTAGAATATTGTGAATTGCAAGGAAGTGATGATAGTTTGTGTTTGAGATAAGGGCATTGTATTGTTGGTGTGATCTTGCTATTACATGAGGTGAAGAGGGTTTGATGCTGGATCAGACAATTGGGTTGTAATTCTCCCTTCTATTTAATGAAGTTCCTCAAGTTTTCTTCCATATAATTGTGCACTTGTGAGTGTTATTATTTGTGAATGCCAATGTATTTTCATTATACATCTGATTCTGTAGTGTCTATGTTACAATAGATCAATATGCTTTGATGGTTCTTTGTTACTATGTTTCTACAGGTACTCTTCAAGAAGGACAAGTATGGAGAGGGGTTTCAAGCTCTGTCAAGGGGGAGAAAGATCGAGCAAAGGATTTAGCGAAAGTTTGAGGTTGGTCCTCTCATCCTTCTCTTATCTATTGTGCATAGAAGAAATGATTGAATTACTTTGAACTGTTGTTTCTAGGGTAGCTACCAAACCTAGAGGGCTAATCGATCGAAAAGACACTAGTTTTCCCAGAAACACTAGTGCTAGCTGTTTTATGGATGGATGGTGAGTTGAGATTTCCTAGCAAGGGATCTGCACATTTACTTATCAAAAATGAGTGAAGAAAGAACTAATTATACGAACAAAAAATACTGATAGTAACCTGTGAACAAAAAAGCATGCGAAGAGAAATATGGTAAAATAATAGGAAATGATCTAAGCAACTGAATCTGAACCAATATATCAATCTTTCCAAATCAATTTATCACAATAGTAGTTGCATGGAAGAGAAAAAACTGTGTTTTTGGTGGCAGCAGAAGTGCCTTGACCTCAAATCATAGTCCTAGGAAGGGAGAAAGGAGATCAGGGCCTGCTGTTAGCCTTTTTGAATCTTATTTTGTCACTGCAGTAACCCATTTGAGAAACTAAAACAAAAACAACTATGCTAACCATCAAAAGCAACCTAATCTAACAAAGTAAAATGAATCTATGCAATAGAAATTAACTCATGAACTGAAGAAAAAACATATAAGTGC
Organism: Pinus taeda; assembly: GCA_000404065.3. Lineage (NCBI taxonomy): Eukaryota > Viridiplantae > Streptophyta > Pinopsida > Pinales > Pinaceae > Pinus > Pinus taeda. Next base: position 60,498 of record APFE031660930.1, read on the forward strand.
ACAGTAAGAGGTGTTGGGAAAATTGGTTGGGCCCTAACCCAAGAGCTTTAGGCCTTTGAAAGAGATTAGTGCTAGCTCAAAAACTATTTCGTTTTCATTATCAAAAATAATAGTCACATTACATAAATTGTTCTCAAAAGGACCTCGAAAATGAGTTGAACACAATGCTGCACAAAAGTGTGAAAATATACTAATAACTGGCTAACCTACTGAGGCTCTAAGCCTCCTTATTTATACAAATGGATTCCTTAAACAATCCTCCTAAAATCAAGGAACTCATCTTCCTAGGACTGGAGATAAATAACAGTCCTTCTTTTACTTGCTTGGCTACCCCTTGGAATCATCAATGTGGACCTATGTGCTCCGAGTTGCTGATGGAGGATTAGAGCAAAGGGGTCATCAATGAAGGAGACACCAGCCCTAAAAATCCTCTTCCCTATTTTCCTTGAGTTTTGGCTGCCATTTGCTCATAAATCCCTTGACTTTGTCCAAAATTGGCCAAAAAATATGCATAAAACACACATTAGACTACATGGCAAAGTGACTAAACCAATTCACTCTATTAGCATAAATATATTCAAAAAAATGTCATAAACTAATGAGAATGGTGGATTATGTCGAAATAAGAGGCAAAATGAGCCCATATAATTACCCATTTCTGGGGCTCATCAAGTGGTGACATGTGTTACCCATAAATGCACCTATAGGACCCTTGAAAACTTCAAAACTAGGTGACGTGTGTCCTTTATACTGCCATGTCATTGATGACATTAGTTACCATGTTAGTCATTAGGACCAATCATATTGCACCACGTGGCCCCCAAGAAGAGAGAGAAAATGGCCTACCTAATCTTGTTTTTGCATGGGTTTCCTTTGTTAAATAATTTTGGCCTTCCCCAACAATCTTATACTAAATCGAAAAATCGCAAGCATGCAAGGTTTTTTGGGGAGGTAGCCCATCTGTTCTCGTGATTGTCGATAATGTAGGATTGCGGGATGCGGGATTTCCCATTGCTGATATGTTGAATCTCCATACCGCCAGATGGAGGAGAGAGAAGGGGACGGCTCAGCCTTTGTTTTACCATGCTTTTCCTTTTTAAATGAATTTTAGCCCTCCTTGATGATCTCACACCATATCAACGATTATCCCCCCCACAATTCCTTAAGGATGGCCCATCAAGTATTACGGCGGCCATGCAGGACTGCGGTATGTGGGACTACTAGGACTATGGGATTGCAGGGTCATCGAGACGTAGGTTGTCAGATCTGCGGATTACGATATCGGTGTTCAACATTGTGAACCAGCGATAACCTTAAGTGCATGCCATGGGAACCCGTTGATATGCTGATAATGTGAGATTGCAGGATGCAGGATTACAGGATTTCCCCTCACCAATCATCAATGCTATGTGGAGGAGAGATAAAGGGGGTGCCCTGACCTTGGTTTTGTTTCACATTTCCTTTGTTAACTCCTTTTGGCCTCCCTCAACGATGTTACACTACATCGCATAATCGCGTGCCCGTAAGGTTTTTAGAGTGGAAGCCCTTTGATCCACTGATATGCCAATAATTCAAGATTTCGAGATGCAGGATTATGGGATTGCAATGTGAGGGGCTTATTGTTCTCGGGGCCCCCGATATGTGATATTTTCCCACATAGTCATTTTCTTGTTTTTCAAGGCTTTCTAAGTGTGATCTTCAACATGCTCTGACTTTTGATCCATAAGTCTGTTTTTCGACTTCTATATACCATTGGAAATATATTTCTGAGAACTAGGAAATTTAGAGGGTTTTAAGCTCTAATATCTTTTGTGTCCTAGGAAAATGGCTCCTATTATCACTCAGGTTGTCCCTAGGCTCCTAATAGGGATACGGCCGAGGTAACCACAAACCAATCTTTGGATTGCAGGTTCTAGCCCACCTGCAATCGGAGAGGGCTCTCTCTTTATGATTCAAATTTTGTTGATGATTTTAGGCTAGCTTTCTGGCTTCAAGGGAGTGTTGTTTCTGGATTGGATGGAAGGTGGATTCTCGAACAAAGAGGCAAGGTAAGGTGTGATAAGTTTCGAACCATTGGGCATGGAGTCACGGATTGAGGATTTCTTGCGTTTTCTTTTTCAAAAGGGGATACGGAGCGGGATAGCCACACAGGATACAATTATCAATCAGCTGAGAGTATGGTACGAAAATCAGGGATGAAAGGCAAAGGAGAATCATTTCATCATGCTGAAAAAAGAGGAGAAATGGATGAATGGGATCTAGGAGCAATTAAGAATTCCTAAACATGCATTCATATGTGAAAGAAACAGTGTAAACAAGATCATTTAAGTATACATGCTCATAGCTATTCCTGAAGAAAACATCGAGAAATACAGAAATTGAACTTAAGGTGTAATGAAACAAATCTTAAGCTATTCTTTTTTCCTGCAATTTAGAAGGCGGAACGGTGGTAAAAAACATAAAAGTAGATAGAGGATAGAAATACTTATTGGATCATGTAGAAGCACAGGAATTCCGTAATCATTCCTTGGCCAAGAGAAAACATCAAGTAGTTTCGCAATCCATGCTTTCAGCAATCTTTGATTATGGAAATTATGACAGTTACAGTGCGAGTCTCTGCTCGGAGAAAATGCTGGAAAGGAGACTGACCAACTACTACTACCAACCAACCAACCCCTCACAACATTGTTCAGGGTGGTATTTATAAGCAAAATATCGGAAAGACATCATTACAACCGACCTAAACAGGTCTGCTAGAAGACTCTTCAAAAATCTAAGTGTCGCTGGAATTAAATGCAAGTAAATCTTTTTGGCTGCGCTAGGGACAGCTGAATCAGAAAAGGTGACAATGTGGCCCTTGGGGGCTAGATGTGGTGCTACTGGAATGATTGTGCTTTGGGAACTGCAGTTCTGCTCTGGTGTGAGTTAAATGTGCAATAATTATGATTTGAGAGCTTCAAGTGGCTTCG
>APFE031660930.1:64518-75201 GCA_000404065.3 Pinus taeda
AGAATGCTAAGCAAATATGGAGCATTGTAGCATGCAAAGTACGACATATTTGGCCTGTAAAATGTCAATCATGAAATATGAATAACCTGCTGCAGCAGGAAGCTAACAGTGGCTCCACTTGGGGTTGGCTTCTCCTTGCGAGAAGTCAAGAACAGCAGGTCAGAATGCCTTGGTCTTTAGTTGTTGCTGTCTTCTGCAAAATTGTTTTCTCCAGCTGCCTTATTTCTCCTACCTACCTACCTACCCTAACCAGCATTTACTTTGTCGTTAGGTGAGATCAAACAACCATTGCAGCCACTTAAGCAACTGAGAAACAAGATGAAATTGCTGACTGATGGTCTCTGAACGCAAAAGCATCATTCGGGTATATGCCCTCATAATCAAAGTTGTGGCATATAATGGTTGCTTTTGATGTATTTGGTTTTCCCTGAGAAAGCATGCTAAAGAACTTGGTTCAAGAAGAAGTTCCATGTAGTCTGCAATAGGGTCAATAAAATCATCATGTGAGAGAACTTCTTCTGGGTCTTCTTGGTCAAATGGAACGGCTGCGTCCTCGGTGGTAAGCCCGGTAGCTAACCCTTTTGTCTATGTCTTGACAATAGAATCACACAGAGTCTGTAAATCAGCAGGTAGCAGTATCTCTTCCTGAGTTGGGGAAGGAAGACTTTGGCATGATTCTGGGTCTTCTTGGTCAGATGGAGTAGTTGCATCTTCGGTAATGAGCCTAGCAGCTAATCCTTCTACCTTTGTCTTGAAAATAGAATCATACAGAATCTATAGGTCATCAGGTAACAGTGTTTCCTCCTGAGTTGGGGAAGGGAGACTTCGGCATGATTACGGGTCTTCTGGGTCAGATGGATTAGTTGCATCTTTGGTAATGAGCCTAGCAACTAGTCCTTCTGTCTTTTCCTTGAAACCCAGATCATACTCAAACTGTATTTCAGGAGATAGCACTATTTCCCTGTGGACTGGGGGAGGAAGATTTTGGTAAAATTCTCTAGGGTCGCGGAAATTATACGATTGTATCTGAGCTTCCAAGAGTTCAATTTCATTCTCATATTTTTCAACAACTAACTCAAGGAAAAGTTTATTCTGGCCGCCTGGTATTTTTGACAATACTGCTCTGAAAAAATCTTCATTAAGCTCAAACTCTGATAAAATTTCTCTGCATTCATCTAAAGCTTCATCAAATGGAAGATCCTCCCAGAACTCGATCATTCTCTCTCACTATTAATACTTGGGGACATGGAGTACTTGGCTGTAAAATTGGTTGATTCCTCAGTGGAGCCTTTGATTGAAATTGAAGTGGAGTCGCCAGGTGGATGCCTAGACTTTGAATCGCCTGATCTCTGTCCACCATCAAAGACCAGAACTAAGCCTGAAAAACTCTGAAGAACAGGAGCACTTTCTCCAGTGGGGTTTACAAAAATGAACAAAGCGCTTGAATCCCCAGTGGAGTACACAGGTACAGGTCGACCGAGGCTTTTACAAGTCGGTTTCTTCCTTTATAGAGTGGCAGACTGGTTTCATTAGTTTATCTGAGGAGGTCCCCAGCGGAGTCGCCATTATGTTATCACTCAGGTTGTCCATAGGCTCCTAATAGGGATACGGCTGAGGTAACCACAAACGAATCTTTGGATTGCAGGTTCTAGCCCACCTGCAATCGGAGACGGCTCTCTCTTTATGATTCAACTTTTGTTGATGATTTTAGGCTAGCTTTTTGGCTTCAAGGGAGTGTTGTTTGTGATTCTCGAACAAAGAGGCAAGGTAAGGTGTGATAAGTTTCGAACCATTGGGCATGGAGTCACGGATTGAGGCTTTCTTGCGTTTTCTTGGTCACAAGGGGATACGGAGCGGGATAGCCACACAAGATACAATTATCAATCAGCTGAAAGTATGGTAGGAAAATCAGGGATGAAAGGCAAAGAAGAATCATTTCATCATGCTGAAAAAGAGGAGAAATTGATGAATGGGATCTAGGAGCAATTAAGAATTCCTAAACATGCATTCATATGTGAAAGAAACAGCGTAAACAAGATCATTTAAGTATACATGCTCATAGCTATTCCTGAAGAAAACATCGAGAAATACAGAAATTGAACTTAAGGTGTAATGAAACAAATCTTAAGCTATTCTTTTTTCTTGCAATTTAGAAGGCGGAATGGTGGTAAAAAACATAAAAGTAGACAGAGGAGAGAAACACTTATTGGATCATGTAGAAGCACAGGAATTCCGTAATCATTCCTTGGCCAAGAGAAAACATCAAGTAGTTTCGCAATCCATGCTTTCAGCAATCTTTGATTATGGAAATTATGACAGTTACAGTGCGAGTCTCTGCTCGGAGAAAATGCTGGAAAAGAGACTGACCAACTACTACTACCAACCAACCAACCCCTCACAACATTGTTCAGGGTGGTATTTATAAGCAAAATATCGGAAAGACATCATTACAACCGACCTAAACAGGTCTGCTAGAAAACTCTTCAAAAATCTAAGTGTTGCTGGAATTAAATGCAAGTAAATCTCTTTGGCTGCGCTAGGGGCAGCTGAATCAGAAAAGGTGACAATGTGGCCCTTGGGGGATAGATGCGGTGCTGCTGGAATGATTGTGCTTTGGGAACTGCAGTTCTGCTCTGGTGTGAGCTAAATGTGCAATAATTATGATTTGAGGGCTTCAAGTGGCTTCGCCCTCTTTCTATGAATTTGTTGGAAGGTATTAAATGTTCTCCTGCATCGAGCCGCTGCTCAAGATTTTCACTGATACTCTGTGCCGCTACATTGATGGCTTCCGCCGTCAACTGATACTCTTTGATACGCTTGATGCATGATGATTTGATCTGATACACTTTAAACTATGTCATTGATCTGCTGTTGTCCTTAAACTGGATCACTTTGGCATGATCGGGCGATTTTCGGGCTTTCCGGCGCACAAGGGGCTAAGAAATCAAAAGATTCCCCGAAGATTCCTCGAAACTATTTCCCGTAGCGATGCGCTAATCGCGCATCGAAAACTGCCTCTGTTTCTTGTTTTGGAGCTCTGATGTGCGATTTTTCTTCCTGCGCGAAGTTTCGGCTTTCTAGCTACTGACGTCAGCATGACGTCGGCTGTACAGTGGATGACGTCAGCTGTGGTGGGTCCCTGGTATAGAATGACATGGTGAGGTGCTGATACTGGAGGTAATGCGATGAACTAGCTCCGATGCGATCGCAATATCGCATCGGTGGGGAACGGAGGGTGCTTGAGTTGGGCATTTGGCGCTTGCGACCGCCGACCGTCGATATCGCAATATCATTTCGGGTGGTGACGGATGGGTCATTACTTGCATGGAGAGGAAAGTGCGATCTTGCGATGCGATTTGGCTTTAAGGTTCTGTGGAGTGTAAGTTTTGGTCGGAAAGAACAAGTAGGTGGGTGCGAAGGGCATTTTGAGGTTTCGGAAGGGGTCCGATTACCTAAGAGGGATTTTATACTCTGGAAGGAGTCCATTGTATCTGGGAGATGGTTTGAAGGTTAAGGGTTCTTGCTAAGTTTCAGGTAAACTGAGCAATTCCCGGGGTGCTTAAGGTTATTTTCAACCAGGGGGAGGGATATTACGTAGGGGAAATTTACTTAATATTAATAGGGGACTGGAAGAATAGGGAGCTAAATAATAATGTTAGTGGTTAATATGGAGGTGGTAAGAAAGCGCTAAGTTCGAGAGACCTTAGGCTGTTACAAGGGGGTAGGACCATTCTTTCAGAGAAAGTATGGAACAACTTTGAGTGAAGCATATCTTTACTCAAGCTAGTGTTATGAAAATGATGGAACTTAAGAGGTGTCAAGCAGATCTTGACCTCTTTTGGGAAAGTTAGTTAATGATTGGGGAAAGCAGAGAAGGGGAGTTAGTTATACCTCTTTGAGCTTCTCGCATAGAATTTCTTGTTGATTGTGCCCTGAATGAGATGACACCTGAAAATCTGGAATTGATCAGCAATTAGGATTCAGCAACCTCAGAACTACCCACCCAGCCTACTTACCTAGCATTTTCTCTTCTTTTGATTTGGGCGCACTTAGACTTGCAAACCCATCATTCATTTTTCTTTTGATGCTTTCCTATCTACATACTACCCTTATTTCTTCCAAGGGCCCAGATTAAGCTGTTGGGCTCCTCTGCTTCTCTACCTATCTAAGAATCTGCCAATATTAAACTATTTGGACAGATTTACATTCTCTACAATTCTAAAACAGGAAATTTAAACCTAGGGAGACCAAGATTAGGCTGTTTTGGACCTCCCTTTAACTGAAAAATTGGCGATACCGGAAAACTTTACAAATTTGGAAGGCAATTGAATGAACTTGAAGTAGCCTTCTTCGTTTGGAGATTGTTAAGCAAATATGGAGCATTGCAGCATGCAAAGTACGACATATTTGGCCTATAAAATGTCAATCATGAAATATTAATAATCAGCTGCAGTAGGAAGCTAACAGCTCCAAAATTCATTGCTCTTAGGCAACCTTAACCAATTGAAACCCACAATGCATTGAGTGAGAATAGTTCCATCACTGGCCCAGATCTATTGGGACTTAGAGAGGTCCACTAGCATATTTGTAGTGGAATTCAATACCTCCATGTTGTTTAGGATCATAGCCTTATCATTAGTAATGAAGACATCACCTCTATCTATTCAGAGCATCTTGTCAATTCCCTTAGGAGTTGACCTTTACAAACACAATCTTAGCTTGATGAATATCATATTTATGCTTGTTATTGATGTATTTATTTGTATTCTTAGGGCCTCATGCATGTGAAATGGTCATCGTTATTGATTTCATTGGAAATATCCTAGAATGATCTGTTTGATGAAGTTATTCTTAGTTCAATTGTAACAATCAAATGATAATTTTGAGGTCTGGGAGCGTGAACCTAATAGGCTCTGCCACAAACCATAAAATCCCAAGTTGCAGTGTTATGTTACTTCTTTGCTATATAGGGGCTCAGAAAACAACTAGGATATTATGGTTAAAGAAAACAAAGAATTCAATGCAGCTAAGCCAACATAAACCTGAGCTCTCCTTAACGCAATAAAAACCCTAGTGATTTTGAATCATGACATGGATCATGAGTATCTGAAAAATTGCCATAGGAATTGAACTCATGATCTCTATATTATGACAAAATGGTCTAAAATCTAATAAAAACCCAATTCGTTCCTACTATCAAATAAAATATGCCTGCAAAACCCTTAAGGGCTTAGGACCGACAAAAATAAATAAACCCTATAAATTGATGCATATAGGTGTTCAATAAAAACCTTGTTGAAATCTTTGGGTGTGACTCTAGGAAGATAAAAGTTGTTGTCCTTGAAGAAACACAAAGAAGAGTTGAAGCCCACATGAGGACCTTCCTGAGTGCAACTATTTTCATTTTCATATTTGATTAGATCTATGGATCCACTAGATCGACTGCTGCAACCCCACTTCTGGTGAAGGGATGTTCGAATGAATTTAGGGTTTTTCATCCCATGCATTTTGTGCTCCCACGATACTCGTGAAGGTCCATCTATCTCATTGTTTCCTCCATCCCGCCAATTTTTTTAGCATTTGTGTGGCCAATATATTATATAAACAATACCCTATAATAAAAATATTGTTATATAACATATTAAAAACATCCATCCCCTCATTATATGTGCAATATATTATTTTATTTTTTCCTGATTTTTTATGCCCCAATATGAATGCACATGGTATGGTATTTCTTTGTTAATGAAGCCCATGTGATTAACTACAAAATATGTTGGGCTTTGTGTTTTCTAGATACATCAAGGACCCCATAAATTGTCTGTCGATTGTGGCATCTACTGCCTCTCCTTTATAAGTACCCTCCTTCCTCCAGTTGTAAATCTACACATATGTCTAAGAAAATAAATTTTCCATCTACCACAATTTAGTAGACATTGGCATCTGCTTCACTCTTAGTGAATCCAAGTCCACTAAGATAGGAATTTATGCAAGTGTACCAAGCATGAGGTGCCTGCTTGAGACCATAAAGGGCTCTCTTAAGTCTACACACATGTGTCTCCCTATCAAATGTCTGAAACTAATTTGGATGCTCTATGTAAATCTCTTCCTCAACCACTCCATTGAGGAAGGAAACCTTGACATCCATTTGGTGGATATTGTTGCTGCATTAAGACATCTAATTAAAAGTAATCTTAATACGTACATTAATAATCAACCCAGGGTAAGTCTATTTATTTCAAGAGTGTCAGCATTGTATATGTAGTGATTTAAGAGGTCAATCCATAATGAAATGAATGGAATTGTTGCAATCACTAATATCTATTTCTCTAAGTTCAATCCAAATAATTTTGAAAGAAACCTTTAGAACATTCTCAAATCTACCTAATTTATTCTACAAGAAACGGAATCGGAAAGCAAGTAGAAAGAATCAATCTTAGCAATCTAATTGCAATTGACACTAATTCATTTGATATGAAGGAAAACTATAGCAATTGAATCAACAAGTACCTAGGTAAACATCTCATGGAAGGAAATCAACTATAACCTTGAGATCTATGATAATGAATAACAATCAAATGTCTAAATCAACATAAACAATTCGATAAAAACTATCACGTAAATATAACACACAACTAAATCTAGAGTCTCGTCTAAATAGAAACACAAACTAGAATCATCAATCTTCACATCAATCAGAATAGCGCTAACTTTACAAACTAACAGTGTTGAACAATTATAAAAATAAACAGAAATGATTATAACACAATTGAAGCAGCAAATCCCCTGTTGACTGGGCCGAAGTCTCCATAAGTCCCCGCTGAGAGATATTCAGAATAAAATCATGGATGAAACGTAGTTTTCTTCATTAAAAGTAATACTAGAGTTACAACATCATAGTAATGAAAATATCTGTGTTAAAAAAGAATAGTTACAATCTCAAAATTCTTAACTAGTTGTTCAATTCACCTCTTGGCTTTATATAACTTTTGGAAAAGTAAATGGATAGAAGCAAATCCTCAAGATCCGAGGATCTTGAGGATTTCACAACCTTGAATCTGATTTCATCATAGAATAGCATTGGCCCTCCTGGTCTTCCACTATCCCTCCTACTCAAGACATTGTCCTTTTCCTTTCTTGGTTGCTACTTTTCTGTTGTTTGAACAACAGTCATCCTTTTTGAGCCCTTGCACAAAAAGATAGTGAAAGTTAGTTTTTCATGCTAGATTTATCTAATTTGTTAATAATCAATTTTACCCAACTTCTGCTATTGTTTCTACTAGATGTATTGCTAAAACAAACATAAACATATGAAGACAAATGCTTAATTAAGCTATTACGCAGAGAAAACATACCTTTTCCTCATCCCAACATACTCCCCTGCTTACCTTTTTGCATGTCCTCATGCAATAATATGTTTGAGGTTTAGTTGAGTTAAGGAGTAAGCAAGGTATACTTTCTCCTTATATAGCCTAAAACCGTTTTTCTGTTTGAGCACTACAAAAGCCTGGTTCAATTGGTGATCTGGCCAATTATAATCACTATGATACTCATCAAGAGGATACCAGATAATCATACTTCTGTATCGGCACCCTATCTAATCAAGACCCATGCTTAGGAACATATTGTCTTATTTGTGTACGTGAGTGGAGGAAACTTTGAAATTTCTAAACCCAAATGGCACTTTGCTTCTAACATTGCTATTAGAGGCCTCCCATCTTTGTCAGGCTACAAGCAAAGATTCTTCTTTGATTTCCTGAAAGTATTCCTTCCCTGCCTATATGATGTCGATATGAAGTGGTCCTAATTGACCCACAACACCTGTTTGTTTCATGAACTGTTTGCGTTGGACAGAGAGGTGTAGAGGTTTTGTGGGCTCTCCCCTAACCCATAAGTCTATGCCATATTCCCTTTTTTGAAAATTATTATGGGCTTTAGCCCATTTAATCTGATTAGTGGAAAAGGAAAGAAAAACTTGAAATTGGATATCCCCTAGGAAGGGGGCCAAGTTTACTATCTAAGTCATCCTCTAAGGAAAAACTATTCATGTATAATTGGCACAAAAGGCGATGTACCAATTCATTCTGTTCTTTGAAACACTTGACAAAGTATGGAGTGGTCTTTATTTCTGTTGAATTACCTGCCTTAATGGATTTAACCTTCAATAAGAGGTATATTTCTAGCAGAAATAGTGCATAGCTGGTGGCAGGTGCTCAGCATGACAAGGCATTTGAGTAGAGAGAGAAAACAGTCTCCATTTTCTCCTTAGCCTTCTGCATCTTGGCATGTACTTCTTTGACTTTCGTCTATTCATCCTTGTAATTAGCGAAAGTCTCATCCTCTGTGATAGTAAGTACTTCAAATTTATTTGGAAATTCCTGGTGGACTTGTAGTGGCACTACTTTTTATTTATGGTGAGCCAAATCCTGGTGAGCCTTAGCTAGCTCATTTTGCAATTTTATAATGACTAATTCTATTACCAAAGGAATGTAATCAGATGTTTCCTCTATCTGGACTTCATCATCCTTTGTTACCACTAAGTCAGATTGAACAACAACCTTTGCCACTTCTCGGATCATACAAAAATCAACTTAGGTGTTTTCTTCAGTATTAGTTTGAACAACAACTTCAGTTGTTCCCTAGGGAATATGGCATTTTTCCTGAATATTGTCCATAGAATTGGTTTGAACAACAACATCAGTAGTGGGGAAATATATTTGGGTTTCCACTGGGAAAATGCAATCATCTTCTATCTTCATTTCACTACTCTTTAAAAGGCATTTCTCTGTTTGGGTTCCTTTTGAACAAACCAAAGGGGTCGTAGTCTGGGTTTCAATATCTTCCCAAGATCCATTCTCTATTTGAGTCCCTATAGTCTCCAATTATGTTCTCACTTTCTAGACCCTAACTGCTTCCTTAAACTACTCTCTCAGTTGCTTAACTGTCTTCTTCTGCTTCCTGTACTTTTTTAGCATATTCCTCTGTTTTTTGGAAAACTAGTGTCTTTTCGATCTGCTAGTCCCACTAGGATTGACAATTATCCTAGAAACAAACAATCAAAGAAATTTTCGATTTCCTCTATGTGTGATAGATAAGAGATAAGCAAAGGGACCAACCTGGATCTTCCACTTGACTCTGTTATGAAACCAGCTCAAGAAAAGATAGAAAATATATATCAACGGCTTAGAATTCAACCTCTTCGAGGGGGCAACCTCCTTTACATTACATAAATGAACAATTCTTGGATGATACAAATGAAAAGACCTCCCTTCTATATATAGGAGTCTAAGGGGTCATTATATAATCAGAGCCTACATAACAATAATAATGTGAGGGCACAATAGTAACATTAGTGGGCTTATATGGGGTACAATAGTAACAATATGGGCACTATGTGGGTACATCAATATAATAAGTGGGTTGTACCAATAACAATAAGGGTTACACTAGTAGTATAGGGGCCAAACATGCCCCTCTCCTTCAAAAAGTGTTGTCCTCAACGCTTGAGTAGTTCTTGATGCTTATGTATAAAATTCTTGTTCTCCCATGTGGAATCTTCAGCAGGTAAGTTCTTCCACTTGATGAGATACTCTGAAATTGATCGATTTCATAACTATCGGGTTCTTGTTTCTATGACTGCTCTAGGTTCCAATATGATTTTTCCTCCCTCTTCAAGTTTTGGGAATATTGTTTGAATTGGGATCTTTTTCAATTTTTGAATGAGTGGCCCCACTTCTTCATCCTTCTTCCATTCATCCCTTACTTCGTTTATCCAATATGGTTGGATAATAGAAATAGCACAAAAAAATGCTTCCACATCCTCATCCTTTCTTGAGAGTGCATCTGCAACAAAATTTTGCTTCCCTTTTTTGTAGATGATTTCAAAGTCATAACCCAACATCTTTGTGACCCACTTTTGTTGCTCTTCAGAGGATAATCTTTGTTCTAAAAAGTATTTAAGGCTATCATGATCCGTTTTTACCTTGAAGTGTCTTCCAATTAGGTAGGGTCGCCATTTCTTAAGTGCATGGAGTATTGCCAACATTTCCTTCTCATAAATAGCTTTGTGTAAAACTTTCCCTTGATTGGACGACTTTCAAAAGCAATGGGTCTTTCATCTTGCATTAAAACAGCACCAATTCCATTTCCTGAAGCATCACATTCCACAATAAAGGTTTTTGTGAAGTCCGATGTAGATAGGTGGTTGGCACATTGCCTCTTTAAGATGTTCAAAGGCCTTTGTTGCTTCTGGAGTCCATGAAAATGCATCTTTCTTCAATAGTGTTTTTAGAGGTGCTGCTATTCTCCCATAATTCTTAACAAACTTTCGATAATACCCTATCAACCTGAGAAATCCTTGCAAATGCTTTATGGATGTGGGGATTCTCCATTCCTTAATGGATTTAATTTTGCTAGGGTCTACCTTAACTCCCTCATGAGATACAATATGACCCAGATATCCACCTCTTGTACTCCAAAGAAACATTTGGATCTTTTTGCATATAATTGTTTCTCCTCCAATAGTTGTAGCACCCTGTCAACATGTTCAACATGATCCTTCCAAGACTTGCTGTGGATTAGTATATCATCAAAAAATACTAACACAAATTTTCTAAGGAATGGTTTGAAAATTGAATTCATCAAACCTTGAAATGTTGAAGGTGCATTGGTAAGGCCAAAAGG
>APFE031660930.1:78254-128676 GCA_000404065.3 Pinus taeda
CTATGGAATCATGATTAACATTTCTTTGTTCTCATCATGAGTTTCCTTTACTACCCTTTCACCCTTAGTGACCCTTTCTTGTAGCAACTTATTCATATTTATCTTCAATTCTTCCATGTATGTCTTCAAATCTATCTTCAAATCATCCCTCTTAGCTTCCACGTCATTCACCTTAGCTTCCACATCATTCATATTAGCTTCTACACCTTTCTTTAAACAATCCATCTTATATTCTATTCCTTTTTGTGCAAGTGACACTTGTTGCACTTGATCTCGTAATTTTGATATATCATGTTGCATTTCTTCCTCTTCTTCATGAGTCATGCTAGAGCTTTCAGGTCACCTACTAGGTGTTTCCATTTTCTTTCTTCGGGGCATAAATTACTGATAATAATGCTTCACTATGCCCTTTTAATTCCTTCAAAACAATTTTTCAAACCAAGCTTAAACAAACATTTTAAAAAAATATACACACTTTTTTTCACTTTGTAGGAGCTCAATATTGCCTCTGTTGTATCTCTGTAATTTCATATCATCCAGTTCTGAAATTATGATATGTGGTAGCCCTCTATGTCATGTTTACAATGCCACCAGTCTGACCCCAATTAGATTATCCAATGAAGAGTTATGCCAAATCTCCCATAGTGACCTGATTATAGATTAATTCAGTAGAGCGAACTTGTACGACGTGCCAAGTATCCCTGTTTTGACCTTTGGCCCTGAAAAATATATGAACGCAACTACAGTTCGTCTTCTTTCTATACATTCCTACGAAATTTCAATCTAATGCTCAGAGAGAAAGTTGTGACGATTTTCCCCAGGTCACCTGTTTTGAATGTAATTCAGGATTATGCAAAAGGACCAAATTCCTCATATCATATCTCCGTAAATATAGCGCCAAAACCTCTAAAATTCGGACCCGAGATTTAGCGTGATGTCTTCTCAAATGGGTTTTTGTTTCTACTTCTGAAACATCGCGGAAAACAAGTTATATCAAGAATTCCACGATGACCAGGTTGGAGCAGCGAAACCCTAGAATCCAAAGCTCTGATACCAAATGTTATGAAACCAGCTCAAGAAAAGATAGAAAAGATAGATCAACGCCTTAGAATTCAGCCTCTTCGAGGGGGAAACCTCCTTTAGAATACATAAATGAACAACTCTTGGATGATACAAATTAAAAGACCTACCTTCTATATATAGGGGTCTAAGGGGTCATTATATAATCAGAGCCTACATAACAATAATAATGTAAGGGCACAATACTAAAAATAGTGGGCTTCTATGGGGCACAATAGTACCAATATGGGCACTACATGGGTACATCAATATAATTAGTGGGTTGTACTAATAACAATAAGGGGTTACACTAGTAGTATAGGGGCCTAACAGACTCCTTGCTTGATTTCTCTCCTCCTAGACAGAGCATGCAACTCTTCTCCTACTCATCCTACTTAGAGAATACCTATATAAATGAAGTAACACAACACCATCAAAGCAACTTGATATATGATATCATAAGCATTGCAAAATCAAAAATACAATGAGCATACAATGGCATTTACAAATAACAACATTCACAAATACATAATTGTATGGAGGAAAACTCAAAGAACTTTATTAATAATAGAAGAGAGGATTAAAACCCAGCTGTCTGATCCAGCATCATCCTCCCAGCATCGAAGCCCTCTTCACCTCATGAAAAGCAAGATCGCCCAACAATACAATGTTCCCTCTCGAAGACAAACTATTAGCACTTCCTTACAAATTACGAAATTCCAGCCTCTAGATCTCTCAGATGAGGGACGCATTTATAGATGTCTGCAAGGGTGTGAGTCATCTCTGGGTTTTTTATTAGTGTCATTCCACTTGTAGTTCTTGGTTCCACTTGGATATTTCTTGGATCACTTACTCATCCCTGGGCGAATTCAGAGAGGCAAGTGTCATAGAAGAAGTTTCTAGAAGATTCCATGAGTGTCCATCTAGAAAAATGTCTCAGACATTTGTCCATTCTTTCTCATCACACCCCATAGAAGGCCTCTTCAGTATGCATCACACTTGGCTAGTGTAGGAGTTAGTATGCATTGTACCTTGACAGTGGAGCAATTAGTATGGTCCAGTTTTGGCCAGTTTTGAGTGGTTTTTCAAGTGGAACTTCTGGGGAATGATGTAATCAGTTGACCATGATTCTTTAGGGCATGAGAAAACACTTTTAGGGGTTAAAGAGCCCTTGGTTTATCGACATATAAGATTGGGGTTGCAGTGCCCAAATATGTCTATAACAGTTGCCCCCTAAAGCATGAAGTTGTAAATCTTTAGATGTCGGGTGAAATGCTTTATCATGAGGATCTGAGGCATTCGAACTGCAACGTGACCTATATAAGATACAATACATCATCACAATATAATTTTCCATGATCTAGCTAAGGCGGACATTCCCATGCTCAGCTTTATAAATTCATTTTCATGTACATAGAACAGATAATCGTCTGTAGTTGCAAATGGGTGATTCTTTATATGTAGAGTCATTATCCCTTAGCTTGGATGATCATCTATGTAGCTTCTGTGTACATTTGATGTATTTGTATTCCTGAATATATCGCAGCGCGGATGGATGAAAATAGATCTAGGGTCTTCAAAATCGTTCAATCTTCTCTCAATGTACAAGTCAATCCATGTGAAAAGATGTCTTGAAGTCAAACATGGAAAGACGTCGCCTGATTACCAGCCAATAATGTAAGATGTTACCAAGCGCGAGAGGAATCATTGATAATGATAATGACCCTCAAGGTACTACAGTACAATTTACGTGGTGTGAATATTTGATCTGATGTCGAACACCACATAAAATCTCTCGGTCGAAGGCCATTGATGTAAACCTGTCGCTGGAAGTGAGAAACCTTCCATTGAGGCATGCAAGCTTCAAAGTACTTAAAGGGTTTTTTCTAAGTCAACTTCTTGAATAATGAGCTGATGTTGACAAGAAGTGACCCGTCGTAGGAGGGCCTTAATGTATCCCACATCAATGAAACGAAACGAAGCAAATGATTTTCTGGAGGTGAAAACGATCTGACGATACAAGGTTCACGAATGGCAGTCATGAAAAGTGGAGGGTGAAGGTATTGCAGTGGATGAGGCACTAACTGGATGGTGAATTCTCTGAATGACTTCTCTTGAACATATCGGCGACACTAAGATGGATTGGTAATGTTAACCCCAAAAGATGGATGGTAGGATGGACCAATGGTGATATGACCGATGAACAAAATAACCCAACCTGACTCAATGATAGTGATGGAGTGAAAGTGTCATGTTCAAGAGTGACGTGCTACCAATAAAATTCTTTAAGTTTTGTTCCCTTTTTCCCGAGTCATTACTGACCAATACCTCTTTATTTTTGTCAAGCTTGAGGAGGATAACATATGCTTGTTTTATAATTTTCCCTTTAGGCAAACCTACTGCTATGTTTTAGTGAGCCTAGCAACAGTGAAACTTGTTCTTGTCTGGGTAGACAAGATTGTTGCTATTTTTTTAACGAGTTTAACGACAAGGATAACTCGGTCCTTTTCATGTTTAGAGAGTTTGAGTAGGGATGAAAAGGAAACTCAAGTAGTCCTCTTTTGTAGCATAATCCCTTAAGTCTGAAAAACTATAAATAATATGTAAGGGATGATTTTTCAATCACTTTAGCGAGTTGAAAAAACAAGCGCTCGATCTTTTTGTGGGATAATCCCTTAGGTCCAAAAATATTAAAATATGTAGGAGGGATGGCACTTCCAAACACTTTAGCGAACTGGAGAGGTCAATTGCTCAAAAATCTTTTCATATTTAACGAGTCTAAAAGGAATTTAAAGTGGACTCATTTTTTGAGGAACTAGTGGTGTTTAGGGTATCAACTGGTTCTCGGTGAGCTTGGAACTTCTCAAAACATGGTGATGTGAAGAGGGTGGCTAATAGGACCACTCATCACAGTTATTCCTCAAAAGGGTAAACAATAAAGTGGAAGCGTATAATTGGCTAAAGGAATGGAGGTGATGGGAACACAACCAAGGCTCAAAAGGCTGACATTATGGCAATCACAAAGGTTATTTACCAAAGTTGGGTTTATTTTTTAACGAGCTTGAACTCTGGGGGAATATATGCTTAGTGGTAGGTTTATTTTTTTAATGAGATTGAACCATGCGATAACATTGCTCATTTGGCATGTTCATTTTTTAACGAGCTCAAACCTTGTGGAAACATTGCTCATTTGGCAGGTTCATTTTTTAACGAGCTTGAACCTTGTAGAAACATTGCTCATTTGGCAGGTTCATTTTTTAATGAGCTCAAACCTTGCAGAAACATTGCTCATTTGGCAGGTTCATTTTTTAACGAGCTTGAACCTTGTGGAAACATTGCTCATTTTTCCTTTTTATGTAAGCTAGAAAGAACCAAACAAAAAATATAAAAATACCAGAAAGCTAAGGAACTACTGAGGTTAGGTAGGATGGTTTCATCCGCAGAATAATTCAAATGATTCCTTTGCTTCATCTACTGCTCAGACAAAGGTGAATGGTGGGTTAGACCAATCACCTAACCTAAGAATTTGAAAAACTAAAAAGCTAAAAAATGAAATTGGTCATTTTTTGCTAGCCTAAAAATGTTTGCATGCCCCCATGCATCGAGAAATAGAGAGTCTCCAGGTAACTATATGGAAATCACTTCGGTTAAGGAGGATTCTTTTTGTCAGCAGTTAGAAAAAAATACTTCCTTGGCTTTTTCCATTAAATAGAAATAGGTGAATGGTGTGAGATAACACTTCCAATCACATAACCTATAGGGGAAACTATCTTTCCAGCTGGGTTTGTCTGCCTAAGCAAGCTAGGGTGCATGCCCCCTATGCTTCGTTACATTCACCAGACTACTCGCCACAATTAGGTGGATGGAATGGAGGTTGAAGAGACATTTTTGATGCAATAGGACCATTTAGGGATGATGTTTGTCTTGAAGCTATGTTTGAGCCGAGAAATGAAGGCTGGTCAATAGTGACAATTTTTCCTTCATTCGAGAAACATGTTACTCGAAATAGTGTTGAGACAATAGCTTCCATGTTGTAAACATAGTCGCATCCAAGGAGTAGATTCTAATCTAATGGCCCTCGGACTATCATCATGTTCAAGTGAACGGTTTTCCTTCTCAAATTTATCAGCAACCTATGAAGGATCCCTAACAGTTGACTGGTTCCTTTATTAAAACCTGACAAATTTTGTGTAATAGGCATAAGCGATGGCGAACCAAGCGCTTTCCAAGAATTTGAGGAAAGGATACTCATTGAATCCCTTTCATCTATGATAGTGCCAGACATGACCATTTTTTACACTTGTACTATGATTTGGAATGGTACATTACAAGGAAGGCGGGATCTTGCTAGTTAATTCCAATTGAAGGAAGCGACTAGATTGCTTGGAGGGGGTACCAAATAAACGATTGAATTAACCCCTTAAGTAGCGGGAACTGGGGGATTCCCTCCTTGTTATGAAGGAATGGGTGGATTTCCCTCGAGCTCATTGGACTCTAAAGTAATGAGAATAATTTGAACAATATCGTTCCCATTCTCTTCGAGAATGGTATCATCTGAAGGTGGACCTTCTGAAGGCAAAACTGGGTTGACTACCATCAAGACCTATTGACTTTGGTCTGGTGTGGACTCATAAGATCCACTCTCAACGATAGGTGTTTCGATTGACAATTGAGTCGTGTTAGTCGGATTTCCAACTAGTAAAGGACTTGGGGAGAGTCTCTTGTATCCAGATGGAAGTTGCTACGGTGAAGTAGGACGGTTACACAATACTCTCTTGGCCTTGTCCAAAAAAGGACAATGAGGAAGGTGATGGCCCCCTTCACATAATCCACATGGAATTTTGACCTTTCCTTTCTGTCTAGGAACTTCATTTTTACTATTTGATGGTGTGTTGTCAACATGATCGCCAGAGGTAGATGACACCGAATGGTATGAATGGGGAGACCATTATCTCAAGATCCACGGAAGACAAGGAAAATCTCGATGAAAATGGTTTCCTCTGTAAATTACATAGGATATTTAGGAGATTTAGTGTGCGGATTTTCACTAGATGATTAATGGTTTCCCCATCTTCTTCTTCATATCTTTCCCTTTCTTCTTCTTCTCAGCTACTTAGTTACTAGTGTCACCATTTTCGCCAAGCGAAGAGGAAGAAGGGGAGGAAGAAACAAACGAAGTAGAAGGTGAAGGTTCGACTTCAGTATCAAATGGTTGCTGATTCAATTGCTAAGGAATTACGGTATTTTGAACGATAGAGGTTGAGAGTAGCCATATTGGCAGATCAATTTTGATTCCTGGAAGGGACAATGTGGCCATATACGAAGCACCAATATTTCCCCAAGAAGAAAATGGACTAAGATTCCCCTCGAGAGGGATTCCATGATTGGTGGACTCCATTATCTCAACCTAAGATCAACGAAGGAATAGGGATGTTATTTCGAATTTAATAAATTTTGATGATGCTTTGACACAACTTTGATTTTTCAATTTTTAAGAGTCGAGAAAAAGCTAAAGATGACTCTATTCCCCTTCGATTTTTAATGAGCTTGAAGTGACAAGTGCTTAGATGGACCTTTTCTTTTAAGGAGTCGAAAAGGAACGAAAGTGACTACTTTGAAGATCTAGATAGAGGGATTACGAAACCAATCACAGAACTGCAATATACACCTTGGTGGTAAATTAAAGAAAAATTATGAAGGACTTATGTACGGTAGTCAATCTTCCCGAATGTTGTGTTCAGTGCATTGCGATCGATAGGGTGACAAACATGGCTTCCTATGGATAAAGGATATAGCCTATTGTGGTATCCCACTATATACTTGATGGTACGGGGAGCACAATTCCATGCTAGCACTTTTCATATCAAAGAGGAGGAATCACCCAACCTTCAATGAAAACGATAGTTACTAGATTTTACGACGTCAGAACACGTCTCTAGCTTAGACTTCTAGAGTGTTGCGTTAGGTTCCAAAGCATTGTTAAGTTCATTGAGATTTATTTTAGATTTGATATTGTTTAGAAGTTTGTCTTTCAAGGTTCATTGCATGATGTATATGTAAAATTCCTAAATATGCAATCTAAAATGATAAAGAATCATTGTTTATTTTTAGCAATGAAAATCCTAGCTACTAAGGAAAGAAGATTACGATTCTTTCAAACAAAGAGCAAAGAGTGCACACTAAATGCACTTTTCATAAATCATTTTTTGCACATAGTCTAAATGCAAATTCAAATGCATGTATTTTTTTTCGTTCCCTTAATGTGAGGAATGCCAAAAACAAGAACTAAGTATAGATCTGAATTATTTTCTTCAAAGCGACATTTTGACAATTTATTTTCAAAATGGAAAGGAAGACTAAACAACAATTTTCAATTTCAAATAGAAAATGTTTTCGACACTTAAAATAACAACAAATCAAATCAAATACAAAACAAAAATGTTAATCAACTATCTAGAGAAGGAAGACTTTACGACACTTCTCTTTTTTGACAAAAACGACAGTTTGATTTAAGTAACTTTTCGACAATAGATTGTAAATGATGGACAAATACATAAAAACATTTACTAATACTTATCAATGGAGGCTGAACTATGTAAAGCAAGGAGGCTTCAGTAATGAGATATTGTTCACAAGCAGCAAAACAATCAAACAGAGCTGAAAACAAGGACAAAAACCCCAAATTTCGAGGAGAGAAATAGGATTACTCAGTCATCACACTTGTGCTTCATAGGAACAGGGATGCATCTCACCTGCTACACACAGGAAGTGTGATGCATACTGGCTTCTAGTTAGAGATATTGCAATGGGCCAGGGAGTGCAACTGAGATGGGTTTTGGCTCAAATTTACAGTTGATTTCAGTGGATTAAGCTGAGCTATCATGGACAGTAAAGAGAAAAGTACACGGGTATGATCTTGGGAGGTTAATGAGCTACCACAAGGGCATCTAGGATGCTTGTAAGTTAGATGTTCAGTTCATAAACTAAAATGGAGATTGATTGAATCAACATTCATCTACTTTACAATTTGTGATTTCCTCTATGCATGATAGATAAGAGAGAAGTAAAGGGACCAACCTGGATCTTCCGCTTGACTCCTTGCTTGATTCCTCTTCTCCTTGACAGAGCGTGCAACTCTTCTCCTACTCGTCCCCCTTAGAGAATACATGTAGAAACAAAGTAACACAACACCATCAAAGCTTCTCGATCTATGATATCATAAGCATTGCGGAATCAGAAATACAATGAGCATACAATGGCATTTACAATTAACAACATTCACAAATACACGATTGTATGGAGGAAAACTCAAAAAACTTTATTAATAATAGAAGAGAGGATTACAATGCAGTTGTCTGATCCAGCATCATCCTCCCAGCATCAAAGCCCTCTTCACCTCATGAAAAGCAAGATCACCCAACAATACGATGTTCCCTCTCGAAGACAAACTATCATTACTTCCTTGCAAATTACAAAATTCTAGCCTTTAGATCTCTCAGATGGGGGATCCATTTATAGATGTCTGCAAGGGTGTGAGTCATCTCTGGGTTTTTGATTAGTGTCATTCCACTTGTAGTTCTTGGCTCCACTTGGAGATTTCTTGGATCTCTTACTCATCCCTGGGCAAATTCAGAGAGGCAAGTGTCATAGGAGAAGTTTCTAGAAGATTCCATGAGTGTCCCCCTAGCAAAATGTCTCATACATTTGTCCATTCTCGCTCAACGCACCCCACAAAAGGCCTCTTCAGTATGCATCGCACCTAGCTAGTGTAGGAGTCAATATGCATCACAGCTTGACAGAGGAGTAGTCAATATGGTCCAGGTTTGGCCAGTTCTGAGTGGTTTTTCAGGTGGAACTTCTGGGGAATGATGTAATCAGCTGACCATGATTCTTTATGGCATGAAACAAAAATTTTAGGGGTTAAAGAACCCTTGGTTTATCGACGTATAATATTGGGGTTGCGGTGCCCAAATATGTCTATAACATCCTCAATATATCCTTATCTGTGAGGTCTTTGATCAGTGGTGGCACCGTTGTATTTACTTCAGGTTTAGGTGGAATTATGCCAATATCAAGGTGAGGTTCTACTGGGATCGTGTCTCCTGATGGATTCTCACCTTCCAGGTCTCTTTCTTCATGAGATTCCCTTTGAGGATACTCCAATGGAATGGTGTCTCCTGAGCAATTATCATTTCAGAGTATTCTCCTATATGGGCCTCATCCTCCAGGGACTTCATAAAAATAGTGCCCCCTGGTTGATTTTCACCTTCTATGCTTTCTTCTGTAGGGTTTTCCTTTACTAGGTGTTCTAGTGGAGTAGTAGCTTGTGTTTGGTTTCCCCTCCCAAGGGTTTTCTCTGCTTCAACGGGATTCTCCATAGAATGAACTGATTCCCTTTGTCCCTCCAAATTATTAGTACATTGCAAGGTTTCAACATGACCAGTACTGTCAGTAGGGTAGACTGGTTAGGGGCATAATTCTTCCCTTAAGAATTTCTAGATGGCTCTCTTCCTTCATAGAATGTCCCCCATGTTCTCCTGTACTCGGGCAACTTATTCCTCATAATCTTGCAAAGGATCATATTTTGGACTTGGAAGGGGCATGTGAGATGGCCCTGCTCCTTCTATTTGAATTGGGGTGTGCCACTATGGTTTCACCCTCGCAAAGTGTCTTCCTTTTACAGGGCCTGAGGACAAAGAGGGATTCCTACTTTTCTGTGTCCTTTTTGGAACCATTACTCTCGCCCCTTGCTGTTTAATCTCTGGGTTTTCTACAAGTGGGTTCAAAATAGGAATTACAAGGTTATCCCAGGCTAGCTACTATTGGGCTAGTTCATGAATGATGATTAATTTGATTAGACCATGATGGTTGATGAGTAAATGTGGGTCCTTTTCCTTTTTGACTCGATGAGAAACATCATACAATACATAATTTAAATAAAATGGAAAATAAATTGTGATTTTATATTTCAAAATAGCTAACAGTTTCAATTTATGAGGTTTTACCACGTTCTGACATCTGTCACATGTGATATACCTCTACACAATAGTTGCCAATTCCTGCCATGGTTGTCTTAAAGTTGTAGGGTGAATCCCCTTTCCTCTTCACACCGATTGCTCGTCTAGGTCTTGGAATATTGTGGCTACATCTTGAAGAAAAACATGTTTGTATATCCATCTTGTTCCTTCTGCTGGAAGTCTGGAGACTACAGCTATGACTACCTCAGAGACCATTATTTTCCTACCTTTCATCTTGGTGTGACCATTATATAAATTCTGCAGAAATTCAGGTGTCATTTCCTCATGAAATCCCTGCAATCTGGTCAAGTATTGTAGCTAGCCAGTGCACTCAAGAATAGCATGAGCTTGGTGTTATAGACATATTTGGGCACATCAACCCCAAAATTATATGTCTATGTATTAGGGCTCATCAACCCCAGTCATCTAAATACATCATTTCCCAAAAGTTCCATCTGAGAAACCATCTAGAAACTACCTAAATTGAACCATATTGAATGCTCCAATGGAAAAGTGCGATGCATACTGAGTGGTACACTACCAGGGTGCGATGCATACTATTTAGGCCTTCTATAGGGTGTAATGGGTGATGATGGACAAATTTCTGGGACATTTTTCAGTTGATTATTCATGAAATATTCCAGAACTTTCTCCTATGCCACTTGCCTCTCTAAATTCATCCAAGGATGAATGAGGGATCTAAGAAATCTCCAATCCCTTCTCTTGTGGAACCCATTATAACAAGTGGAATGACACTTATCAAACCCCATGGATGACTCACACCCTTGCACACATCTATAAATGGATCCCTCATCTAAGAGATCCAGAGGGTGGAATATTGTGAATTGCAAGTAAGTGTTGATAGTTTGTAATTGAGGAAATAACATTGTATGGTTGGAGTGATCTTGCTATTTCATGAGGTGAAGAAGGATTGAAGTTGGGAGGATGATACTGGATCAGAAAACTGGGTTGTAATTCTCCCTTCTATTAATAAAGTCCTTCAAGTTTTCTTCCATATGATTGTACAATTGTGAATGTTATCATTTGTGAATGCTATCATTTGTTCATTATATATTTGATTTTGTAATGTTTATGTTGTAATAGATCACAATGCTTTGACAGTTCTTTGTTGTTGTACTTGTGCAGGTACTCTCCAAGCGTGTTAAGTACGGGGAGGAGATGCAGGATCTGTCAAAGGGGAGAGAGATCAAGCAAGGGATTAAGCGGAAGTTCCAGGTTGGTTCCATTATCTTTCTCTTATCTGTTACACATAGAAGAAATCATTGAATTGCTTTAAACTATTGTTTCTAGGGTAGCTGCCAAACCTAGAGGGCTAGCATTCTTCAGGAATACCAGTTCTCCCATAAACAAATTGGCGACTCCGCTAGAGAATGAAAAAATGTTTGTTTGTTGTTATTGTTTGTTCTATAAACTATAGACAGAGTTTGAAGTCAGCCAAGTAGCCTTCAAACTGCTCTTGCTCTACAATTGCATAGTAGATGAATGCTTCTTCCGTCAATCTCTAGTTTAGTTTATGAATTATGTTAGTGCCTAAATCTGCCTTAGGCTGAAGGAAGGCAAATTTCAGGGTAACCACAAACCACGCTCAGTCTGGTAGCTAGCTCTACCAGAACGGGAGAGGGCTCTCTCTGTATCACGCTCAGTAAATAAACAAAACGATATGGTCTGAGATGACTTGCAGTGAAATATTGATTTTAGGCTAGTAAATAAATATGGATACAAGAGGCAATTTCTGATAAATCACTGATTTTCTGGATGTATGGGACCAACGAGCAACAATGAGCAGAGAATTTAACACAAAGGCATAGATTACTTCGTGAGGCAAGACAGGTGGAAAGTCTAGCAATTAAATTTGAAATAATGTGGAATGGAAAGATTGTTTAGGAGGGTGAAAAGGGCATGAACACATGAATCCTTTTCAACAGGAGAAGAATACAGAACATGAAACTTCCCCACAGGCAGAGCAGTAAACATGAATTCTACCTTATCTTACTTAGGAAATTTCACTGAAATGAATATGAATGAACTGTGAAACATAACGAAATACATATGAAACATAAAGAGAACACATTTGCTACACTCACACCACATGAATCTCATGAACCAGAGCTGATGCCTTTCATTAATTCTCTGTCAAAATATACAATGAAGAACTGAGTTTCTCTCCCACGGTCTCCCAGAAATTACAACCCACCCTTTGCAAATGGTTTGCATACAATAAATAGACCATGACATGGGGAAATAGAATGACCAAGAGTTGGGGTGTTTTTCAAATCATTAGAAAATGGAAATGGAAAGCCAACCATTAGTGACAGGTGCAGCATTACAAAAATGACAAATGGCTTGGGTGATTTCTTGCCTTCCTTTGCCACTTGCATAGAAGCAAACCTTTAGTGAAAATACTTTAAACTTTGCCTTAGATGCCGAAAAATATGTAGTGTAAATGAGCGGGCCCACTTGGAGAAAGTTGCGAACCAAAATGTCGCAGAGCAAAAGTGATTTTGGCCTTTGGGTCTATATGCGTCGCGCCCAAATCTATATGCATCATGCCACTTTGGAGGTGATTTTGAGGTACCTTTTAGAGTCCACATTATGCCCAAGTGTGCTTGTTGGAAAGCCTTCCTTGTCTACTTTCCAACCCAAGTGGAATTTCTGAATTTTGGTTCTCATTTGCCCCTCCAAAAATTCAATCTCCCAAGACTACTTCATGTGTGTCAATAATAGGGGCAGAGAGGTCATATTTTGAGTGTGTTTGACCTCCTGGGGACTCAAAACATGCCCAAACTTCTTGTCCATGCACCAAAAATCATGATTTTTCATGTTGAATCCAAAAATGTAAACCATTCTTGATTTGGAGCTCCCAATCCTAAGCGTCGCGCCAGTGGCGCGGCGCACAGGGAGAAAAAACCTGTGTTGTGACCAAAAATTTGCCATGTGACCAAAATTGCCCCAAATTTCTTGAAACTTGGGCTGGAGGTTCTCTAAGAGGTACCATGTTGGTCCAAAAAGGCTTCAGCCAAGATTCAAAGCCGATCTTGCTCCTTTTGCCCCTTTTGCCTCTTTGTCACTTTGCTCAATTTTGCCTTCAAGCTCCTTATCCGAACCTTTGAACTCTTGTTTCGTGCCCTGTAATGATAAACCATATACCTCAGTATGGTTTTGTCCCTATCAGCCTTCTTCAACAGTCTCTCAAGGTGGATGTTGATGCACTCGAGCCAAGACTCACAGTCATTGTTAATCTCTTGCTCCAAGGGAGTGAGCTCGATCCTCCTATGCTGGGTAGCTTGGCGATTTTCACGGA
This sequence comes from Pinus taeda, assembly GCA_000404065.3. Taxonomy (NCBI): domain Eukaryota; kingdom Viridiplantae; phylum Streptophyta; class Pinopsida; order Pinales; family Pinaceae; genus Pinus; species Pinus taeda. The sequence continues at coordinate 91,653 of APFE031660930.1, forward strand.
TGCTTTGTAGCTCCATGATCTCATGCTGGTCCTCAAGCTGTTTGTTCCTCTAGTCCAAATACCTGATAATCCATTTGGCCCTCGCCAAATTTAGTGACAAGTCTTGGACCTCCGTTTTATGCTCCTGGATGGTCATCCTAAGTTTGGCACTATCCAGATCTGCATCATCATCCTGAATGAGGATGAAGTCGGCCTCCTGTTCACTTGATGGCCCCTCGTCATGCATGGGCCTCTTTCCCTTGTCTTGTACCTATGTTGTTGATGCCAGAAGTGAGGCCCCTTTCACCCCGTGTGGAGATAACACTCGCTTTGCTGCTGCAAACAAGTGCCTACTGCCTCTATGATATGTGATGAATACTAGTATAGTAGTGCTCTCGTGGTGCTCATACTAATGAGAAGGACCACCTATCTCATGCTCTGCCTCTGAAAATACCTATGAAGTGTTGAAGAGGTCACGGGAGATGAAGTCCTCTCAAGAAATACCCTGCAATCCCAACTGATGATCCACCAAAATCTGAATAAGAGAAAATTGATAAACACTGTTAAGTTGTTGATGAGGGGTCTTATGTTGCATGAAGGTGTTCATCCTCTCTATGTTCCTGCAATTGAAAAATAGGAGGTTCATCATCTGTACCCTGGTAAAGTGCATGAGAAACCTGATGTAGTAGGCATATAGACGAGAGAACCTCCCCTCACAGCTGAAGTACTTCATGATCAATTTCATGAGCGGAGCATATTCATCTTTCAAATATCTAAATGGAAAGACTCTTGTGAGCTACCTCAAGAAACTGGCCTTAATGTAAGGCTCATAATGTTTCCTATCCACCTTCTTTTTCTTGTGCCACTTTTCTCCAACATTCGGTATGCCGGTTGCTAATGAGATAGTTTCTGGTGTCAATGTGAAGGTGACCACGGCCAAGATGGAGTGACCTCCATGTAGGTGAAGCACAAAAAGATGGGCCAACTCATGATGAACTCTAACATTAGCCACCCTTTGACAAAATTCAAAACATGAAAGATGTTGGAAGCATGACATAGCAAGAGGGCAGGCCTACAATTCAGTGAGGGTGGTTGGCTCATCCCTAACATGTTTGCCACTCTTGTGATGTCTCCTGGGAGCCTATTCTTCTGAGGATGAATCACTTTGTGTCTCCATATCATACTCCGATGAATGCTCAGATGCCATGACTGCTGTGTGTACTGTACTTGGGCTGCCCTTTGATGATGGTGTGAAACTAGGTGTTGTTGTGATATCTGCCACCAAGGGGAGCAATGAAAAAAGGGAGTATTAAGAGGGGAATAATATGATTGGAATAGGGGTTATGGGGAGAAGTTTTGTTTTGGGATATGTAGGGGGGTTTGGGGATTTGATAAGGTACGGTTTTGGGGTTTTGATAAGGTAGGGTTTTGGGGTGTTATGTTGACAAATAAGAGGAGGGGATAGGGAATGGGGTTTGATAATATTTTAGGGTAGGGGTAATAGGGAAAATTGAGATAGGGGGGAAGGGATAATTGGTAAGAAGGGGAAAAGTGAGGGGTGAAAACATGTAGGTTTTAACCTCATACAGAAATTACCTGCATACAAATTCTAAATCACAGGAAAAATAAAAATGCGAGAGCATAACACATAAAACACATATACACAGATATTTCCACTGGATCTCAAAACCGAGACTACCAGCTTGATTTTTCATTATGTTCCTTTCAATGTTACAATACATATTTATACATGCTGAAGCATCCAATACCATGGGCTGAAAAACCATCACGTCCAATACCATGGACCAAAAAACCATCGATCCAATACCATGGACCGAAAACCATCGCGTCCAAAAAACATGTGCGAAAATCATGCACAAAACCATAGGTGGGTCTACCCAACCTAACATATGGTCCAAAAACCAAAATTTTCTGGGGCACTGCCTCGGACCCCATAAAGTGGGGTTACAGGTACCCCTCAAACCCCCTATTAACTATGTGGAAAGAATATAACACAACCGAACAAAACATAGCCTTGGCACTAACACCACAAGTTTGCAACCCTAGCAACAATGGCTTTGGTATTTTCTAGTGGTTGGTTTTATGAATTTTAGTTGGCACTACAACTAGCCATGAACCACCATAACCTTCACAAAAATACATGAGCCATCAAGATTTAGAGCCTACCTGTCGATTTGAGGGGTTTCAAAGGCAAACTTGAGGCAATTTAGCACGATTTCTAGCCTTTGTGGGTGTACAGCGCGCGACAAACCTTGTGCGTCGTGCTCTTTATATGCACTAGGCCCTTGTAAACTTTGCATCATGGGGTGGTTTTGTGTGCATTGCGCTCTGTATGTGCACTGCACCCCTCTGTGTGTGCGCCGTGCTCATAGAAACGACTCCAACTCCCTCCAAACGCATGCTTTGCACTCCCAATTACTTTGCTATGTTTCTCTTTACCTTGGTATGCTCAATGAATCTGTTCCTTGTGGAAACTTTGAGGAATGAAGAATTTGTAGTTTTGGAGGAAGATTTCAGTCAAATTTAGGCCTTTTATCCTTGTGCACTGCGCCTCCCATGTGCATTGCGCCAGTGTAAATTTACACTGGAAAATTTCTCCCAGTGCGCCATGCTCCCTCTGTGCACCGCGCCTTTTTGCAGGAGCCTTGTGGAGGCCTTCCCAGTGTCCAAATTGGATGTAGGATAGCGCGTTGGAAATTTATTTGAGTCTAATTTCCAACCCAACCAGAATGTTTCAATTTGGATTTCATTTGCCCTGTCAAAAATCAATTCTCCCAAGATTGGTCAAAATGTGCCCAGTGAAGATGCCTCAAGGCAGAGTGCTGTTGCAGTCAACTTTTGAAGGTGTTACTCAACTCCAAATTGAGCTCATGATATCTCATTGGAAATATCATTGTGTCTAGTTATCATTTTACTCATCAAGAAATTTATTTGGCTAACTGAGCTAGGCGAATACTTGATTTTCCCAAGGTCACTTTAGAGGTGCATGAATTCTCCTGAGGCAAGTGTATTTTTTACATTTCTCTAAAACCATGACACCTATGTAAAAAGTGAAGGAGGTGTTTCTTCCTTGGCCTATTGTGGACAAAAATCGCTCTCATTTTTCCAAAATTCATCTTTTCATGCTCAGAAACATCATTTGAGTGAATTATTGAACCTTCCTCTCGCCTGCAAGTATCATTGAAGCACTTTGAGAACAACAATTTGCAAACCCTAGAACTAATGACTGAAATGAGTCTTGTCCATTAAAATATCAAACATTGACTGTCATGGATTTTAATAACTTTGATGAAAAGACCTAAGCCAACAGGTACAAGACATGAGGGGAATGTACTGACAAGACCCTTCCATCAGATTATGGCATGCCTCTAGCGGAATGCAGCTGAGTGAATGGAGCAAGACACCTAAAACTGAGATGCAGAAAGAGTTTTGATCTCTGAGGAAGGACTGACAAGACCGACTCTAACATTGGCTCCAATGGGGGATGGTAGCTCCAGCTCCTTGGAGGTGCCAAGAACTGTAGATCTTTGGGTGAGCAGAAAGTGCCTTCGTCCATTGGGCTATGGAGTCATTATTTGGACAAACCACACAAGACTCTGACTCATTTATTGAATGAAACCTGACTTAAACTGACTTAATTATGGAAACAACATGACTGAAAAACTGACTCAATGCAAAAGGAAATGACTCATGACTGACTTAACTAAAACAATGATCCGAATGGAAAATGGCCCCTTGTATTGGTTATCTATGGTACTCATCCACCCATATTATTCATTGACCCATGGAATTTACCCATGGCATTGTAAATGGCATCCGCCCGTGGTATTGTAAAATCCACCCATGGTATTCATTCACCCATGGTATTGACCCATGGTATTGTAAATGGCATCTGTCCGTGGTATTGTAAAATCCACCCATGGTATTCATTCACCCATGGAATTGACCCATGGTATTGTAACTGAAAAATACTATAAGTAACAAGTCACATTTTGTAAAAGGAGATTGTCCGCCACAATGTAGCTTTTACAGTTCAGAGGCATGTAGCCCACACATCTCTTCTCAGAGATAGCTACCATCGCCCTAGCTAGTTTATTTCCACTTGGGTTTTAATAAAAAAGTTTCTTTGTGGTTTTGTTTATTGGGCATTCTCCTCTTATTTTTCTTCTGGCAATTTCAAGTTTTCAGATCTTGGGGGTCTCTCCTCCCAAGATCCATTTCAATCTTTTAGATCTTGGGGGCCTCCTCCCAAGATCCGGATCAATCAACGAAGGGAGCTTCAACGATAGGCTCAGGCGAGTGGGTCAACAGGTCGGATGACGGGCCTTCCAGCTCCAGGGAAGGGTTGATACAGCCTGTGAGAAACCCGAGGGTAGCTGGGGACAAAAAAGAGAAAGTCAGCCAAGTAGAGGGTTCCCCAGGTAGCACAAAATCAGTGTGAGCAGGTTCAGAGAGCTGAGGGTAAACTTCAAAATTGCCAAAAAACCCTGAGGGTAAACTTCAAAATTGCCAAAAAACCCTTCACTGAAGTTTAACATACCTTCTGAGGCAGCTTACATGGACTACCAGATGGAGCCTTCCTCCAGCGAATCCTCCAAATAATCTACTACACCAATTTCCATACCGACAGCTACACCAAAATGTGGTTTAACTGCCTCGAACAAGTTGGCCGACGGGAAACGACACTGACAGGAATGAAACGGAAACAGTTCACAGTGCGAAAACCCCGGGGAGCAGGGTCGAGTGCAAAAAAGGAAGACACTTTCATTTAATAGACTTTGATTTTATGAAGGATCTTTTTGTAGGGAATTTCTTTTTATTTATATTTATGAATACATTAAACATTATTATTTTTTCTTTTTAATTTATTATATATTAAAAATCATTATTGTTAAAAGTATATAATTGTTATTTTATTTAGAATTATTATAATTTTATTTAGAAAGTATATCTAATTTGATGATGATAATGATGATGATGATGAACGTCCGTTGAGACCAAACTTGGTCTATCAGACCTAAAGAAACAAATTATTTATTTTGATTTAAGATTTTATTCCTATGCTCTAAAAGCTTGGAGAGAAGCCTCCCGAACTCACTATAATTTTGACATTGTAAAATGCTAGGAAGGTCAGTATTGTAACAAAGATTGTGAAACTGAGATCTAATGTGGTTATACGCAGGGCACTCTAAGAGGAAGTGGTTTTCATCCTCGATGTTCCTATTCTCACATATATGGCAGATCCTTTCCATCCATGGTGTTTTAGGAACTGCCCAACAACCTATTTCACTATGGAGCTCATGAGAATTCGTTCTAATCTTTGCTATATTAATTTTCTTTTTTTGAGCTAGTTAAAATAGAGAGATACTTTTGATCTTCTAGGGTGGGGTTGATGACATTCTTATAATAACTTAATTTTCTTTTAGCCGTTAAATCTTTCTCACACCACATTTTTTCTTTGAACTTAGAAGTAACAATATCTTTAATGTTATTAATGTTTTGCAATAACTAAGCCATTGACTAATTGAAGACCAATGCAACACCTATCTGATTTCATACACATGCGACTCTAGAGAAGGGGTAGCCGACTCGGGCGGAGATTGAGAAAAGAATGCGGAATGCGGGATAAAAAATGGTTCAGCTTGTCGAGAAGGTTTATAGATAAAGTAGTTCTCTATTTGAACAAAGATTTTTGTGATTCATAATGTTTAAAGTGGTATATTTTATTATTTTGTTATATTTATTTATAATCATTAAAAAAAATTATTGTTTTTATCATCAAATTTTAAAATTAAAATTAATTTTAAAATATTAAATCTCTAACTATTTAAAATTAGTAAATATTAATAACCATGAAATACTACTAGAAATTATATGGCAAGTAATATTTTTTAATTAGAATCTTAAAAAAAAAAATAGTTCACATTAATTATGTGTTTGTAATTGAATTCTAATGATTAATATTTCTAAAAGCATTAATTTTTTATCAGTGATTATTTACAAGAAATCTTAAAATTGGAAAATCATACCAACTAAAAACCTTTTTAGCAAATCATCCCCTTTGTAAATTATTAAAATTATTAATAAAAATATTATCACAACTTTAATATTACAAATATTTTATTTAATTTCACCAAATAGTTAAGTGAAAATAATATTTATTTAATAATTTAAAAACTAAATTCAAATTTATTAAATATATAAAGTAATAGATTAATATTGCATAAAGTAATAGATTAATATTGCATGTTGATGCGGTGAGTGTATGGCGTGTAAAACAGTTGGCATGACGGTGATTGATTTGAATAAATCCTCCTTCGGGTGATAGGAATTGATTAGAAATTTAGTAGGTAGTGTTACTATATAACTTTAAAAATATCATATTAAATAATTATTTCAAATTAGATAGAATTAATATAAAAGTGATTATTTCAATTCAGTGGAAAATTAATATTAATTAAGAATATGTGCTTTTTCTATAAGATATTACAAGTTTAAATTTAAAATAATAAAAAGATAATATAATTTTATATATTATGCCAAATAAATAATGGTTTGTTGAATAATTAGTTTTTTAGCTTTGTAGATATGTATATCGTAATTGGTTATTTTGTGGTATTTATGAGAAGTTTAATTAATTTATAGATGAAATGGTTTTTTTCACAAGAATTTTTCTAGTTAATTTAACTAAAATTTGACAAAGATTTTTAAAAACTTGAATTTAATTTGTTTAATAGCATTAGAGTGTATCATGGATTTTGAGGATGTTGAATCACATTCAAGAATATATTTTAAGCAACAAAATATCACATTCTTATTTTTCGTCAACTATTATATTATATCTAAATGCAAATTAAAATGTTTATACTTTTATAATGAAAACTTAATTTAAAGATAATAAATAAATAAGTAAAATGTTGTGTTTTAAAATAAATAAAACTTTAAAGGTATAAAAATAATGAAAAGTATAATGTCTTTATATTGGTACTTCTCACACAAAAAATATTCAAAGCGAGAAATTATATTCAATCAATAGTCACTTTTGTTTTTATTGTAATATTGTTCTCTTTATATAATTTAAATAACCATAATAACCATGTCATAATTAGATATTTAGTTCAACCATAAGTATCTCTCAATTAATCTCTCAACGAAACTCTCAATTTAAATTTTTAAATAGATTCATATGCTTGATCTACATCATTACAAAGTCATCATATAATCTATACATTATTCATGATCCACAAATATGAGTTACTCCTTCATACCCACCTCTTAACATGAATACTTTGATTCAATTATCTTCTTTTGTCTCTTAAATTATTTTTTGAATTAGTCTAATTTTTATATCCATCTTCTATGATTTTTGTCTTCAATGCTTTTTGTGTTCATCTTCTATATTCTATAATATTTTCCTTTGGTATTTTCCCTTCATCTTCATTCTTTTTCAATTTTCTTCTTGCACTTGCAAAGATATAAACATCATGTTTGTTAAAATTCATATAAAAAAGTCACCATTCAATAGAATACATGATCCACTAATATCTATAAATTATTTCCAAAAAAAAAATCTCACACATGGTTCATCAACAATTGTTGGCTCACAACGCAGAGGCTGGAACAAGAGGGGTTCTCTTTCACCTCATTGAAGAAAGAGAGTCTCAATTCGCATGGGGATTAGGGTCGTAACAAAAAATCAATTCTAGTTCCTAGCCTTGTGGAAAGGTTTGGATCTTGCGATCTCTAGAGGAATATATCATTTTTCAAAATTTGGAGACTCAAAACTTGTTATTCAACAAGTAACTAAATGTAGAAAGAACGATGAAAAGTCCCCCCTTCCCATTCCTCATCGAATTAAGATGTTGATTGAAACATTTGACTCAATAGCTTTTTATCATATAAGAAGGAATTTAAATGAAGTTATTGATTCCCTGGCCAACCAAGGTTCACAACTAGCACGAGGAGAAATAAAATATGAGAATGTAACTATTGTAATCAAAGACAGTCCATACAATTGCCAGACAATATTAAATGGGTTAAATCCTCGGAGCAGGTGAAACCGGGGACATGGAGGAAGACTAATGTATTTAATGCGACAATGCATAATCAAACAGGCATTCTCAAACATCTATAGTGATTTCTCTGGAGATATATGGAGACTTATGTCATTATAGACAGATGGGAAAATAATCTCCCTTTGAATAAGACATAAGATAGATGGAGCCACGTGGATAAGGAAAATGGAGTAGGTAGTTTGTGTAAAATTTAATCTATAATAACAGTCCTCAAGCGGAGGGACCCATTTTCATTGATTTCTGGAGGCTTCAACCAATTTCCATTATGAACTTTGCAAGTGGTGTTTTGGCAATGCGTTTAATGCGGGATGGAATTAAACAAAATTGCAGTGGGAAAGTATGATGGTATATATAGGAAGTTTGGGGGTTCCTGATTATGGTGAACGAGAATTACGGAATTGCATTCATGAAGCTTGCTATCATTTCTCGAGTTAGCTCTATGTGATGGAGAATTCTTTGAGAGGTAGGGAGGAGGACTTCGGTCCAACCCTTGCAAGAATGGAAAAATTACTATAGTTTATCATATCATTAATTTTGTGACATACAAATTTATTCTCGGCAAAAGCGAGGGCTCAAAACAATTTGATGGCTCGTCGGATGAATTTGCTTGAACTCAAGCTTAGCAAGCTTCAACTAGCTATGGACATGGTGGAATTTCACATGGACAATCTGTAGAGGGCATATGAGTGTGGTGCAGAGGATCAGGTCCCCTTGAATGACAGCAACAGAAAGTGAATGGAATTCAGGATGCCTCATGAAGACTCGTCCAGTGGCCATGGTGAAAGCAATTTTCTAACAAGCGCATAGAAAGGCCATTCATCTGAGGGCAGAGAAACAGAAGAAGAAGTGCAAGTGAACCATGTCAGTCATCTTGATCCATATCTTCTAGTAGGACTTCTACTTCAACTTCTTCCAAATGAGCTATAATCATTTCCTATGGCGATGGATTTTGTTTGTGCTCTTCAAGAGACTTTTGCACGACCTCCGTAGGATTTGATAGAGGGTTATGGGATTTTCCTTCTACCGATTGAATGCTTGATTGAATATTGTCTTGCTCTAGAAACCCCTTCAAATAGGAGAGAGACTCGAACCTATTTTCAAATCCAGGGATCTGGTCAGGATTTGAGGTACCCTAGGGACTCAAATTTCTTCTTCTTTGGGGATATTTTTCCAAATAAACTAGCCTTTTCTAAGAAGGGTTTTATTTAAATGGTTCCTTGATATTCATAAGATAGTCCCTAATAAGATACTCATATTCGTGACAATGTTTGCATCTAAAAGGGACATGCTCATAATCTAGAGATTGCTTCCAAACACTATCCTAATAGTGAATATCTATGGATGTTGGAAGAGGTTGGGATATCATATTCATGCAAACACATATCTATGCATATGAATTGTACCTACCTCTCTCAGTAGCCTTTGATACTTTGAAAAAGTTTATGATGCCTTCTAGGGTTTCCTCCTAATATTCCTTGGGAAGAGTAAAGAGGTGAACCCACACTAGGGTAGCAAGGAAATATTCCTTCTCTGAATCATATTGCTCCTTCTTGAATCCCATGAAGAGTGCTATGTTGTTGAATAAATATGACCCTCCTTCAAAAACCATTGATTTGTATTCTAGGATAGAGAAAATGATTTTAAAATAATCCTTGACCTCCAAATCCAATTCTATTTGACCCTAGTGTTTCCATGCATTTCAGATCCACCCAATCAAAGCCTTTTCAAAGGGACATAATCCAATAAATTCATAGATCGAAGCATGATCCTACATATATTGGATATATTCTCTGATATTACTAGATTTAACCTTGTATTTTAGATCTTGCATTCAACACCCTGGATTTCTTACTGGCCACAATGCACCCAACAGAGGGTTTGCTACAAATCTAAAAACTCCACTTCATCAAGTTGCTCTATGAAAAGGATGTTGAAGATGAGGAGATTGAAGTGGAATACCTGTAGATCCAAAATATTTATGAACTCTCAGACAATCTGGCTAAAGGAGAGGGAAATCCCCCTCTCACAGAGCTAAGCATAGACAACTATGTAGAAGAAACCCTATAATTTGCAGAGCAAAGTAATTCCATATTCTACGAAATATTTATTTAGGTTTAATTATTATAGTCTTTGTTTTGTTTTATTGCATATGGAGAAGTGAGTCTCATTTCACACCCTTGTGTTTATAGAATTATACATCGTCAAGATTGTTTTTACCATACAAAAATATTGAATAAATTATTTTTTAAGATTTAATTGTGATAATATTGGGTTTCTTAGTCCAAGGCATAGTCCAATCAAGTTGGTTATAAAAGACCTATGAAACTAATAAGAAAATCAATTGAGAACCTACCGGGAGTGCTTCTCACTCTGCAAGTATCTTCAGAACTAATGGATGATGGGCGATAATATAGATGATGCATATTTGGGGGTAATGTAGGAGTTTTCGACAAATTTATTACCATTTATTTTTTTTATGGTACCTTGTGAATTTTATGTATGATTTTATATGCTAGAGTTTCCTTTTGTTTTTTGGCCATATATATTTGACTTCTTGGGGTGGTTTGGGTCATATGACCATTGACCTTTAATTTTTGGAATTTCTAGGTTGATTCCATTGGTTGTTGTGTGGGATCCGATAGGGATTTTATTTTTGACTATATCTCGGGTGTATTTGGATACTTATTTTTAGATATATTCCATTATTTTTTAACACTTGATGGGCAGATTTTACATTGGGCTTGGAGTGATTTGGCGATTGTTGTGTGAATGTCAATATATTTCTGGACATATCCCTTGGTATGGTTTCTTCGAGGCTTGGACATGCAACTGAATCTGGCTTATATCGGTTGATATTTCCATGATTCAATGATCTACATTCCTGCGTTTTCTTTTCTTTTCTAGCATTTATTTTGTGATCTCTTAGGTTGGGGGTTTTCTATGTGGGACAGTGGTTTCTTCCTCATGGTATGCTTTTACAATTATTGGTCACTAGAGTGGTATATTAGTGTGATTGTTGTTTTCACCATTGATGATCTAGTTTTAGGGTGGTAGATATGACATCCATTTTCTTCCCATTGTTACCTTTGGTTACATTAACGGTGATTTGGACGAGGTGTTTTTTTAATAGTTTATTTGGTGAGGAATTCAATGTTTCCTTTTAGCTTGGTGGATTTCTCTCTCTCTAAGGATATACAAGTGTCCCTTGCACATCTCTCTAGACTGAATTTGTGATAGTTGGACGTGACCTTCTCGCGGGTTGTGTTTTCTATGTGGGATAGTGGGTTCTTGTTCATGGTATGTTTTTATAGTTGATGATTACTAGAGTGGTATTATTATTGTGACCATTGTTTTTCACCATTTGTTATACGAAATCTATGATTGTGGACAAAAGTATCTTCCCTAGACCTAGTGACCTGGTCTAAAACAATAGAAATCAAAGGCTATAAATTTTTCCTTGGAAGAATTAGAGAATTGAAAGATGATTACTTGTGATTTGTCGCAAGTTGTTCTCTCCTCTTGGATTGTCAACTCCAACTATAGCTCCAAACACTATAATTAGAACCTGCACAAACAAACAACACAAGCCAAATATATACAACATCTATGTAGCATTATCCAATCATTCTATTCAATGGATCAACATAGCATTGAAACACATGTACATAAGCATAACATAACATGTAGGAAAATGACATACTCATTGTATTAAAATGGAAGGGAGAAAGTTTACAACAAAAAACGGAAGTTGATATTGTAGAGAACCTCCCAAGTTGACTTGTCCTTCCTTTCCACAATATACACCTCAAAGCCCCCCTAATGCATGGGAATTATGTCTCTCTTATGATCAAAGCATCAACATAAGGGTATGATTAATCTCCAAAATCCAACCTCTAGCTTGTGGATGGCAATAAATATATAGGAGAGGATGGAAGTTTAGGAATTCGTATCCATTTTCTAATCTAATCTTGAGATCCACTCTTAATGGGAGGATGAGCTTAAGGGATAAGAAGGTGAAAACTCCAAGCTAGGGGAGATATGATTCAAAGTTCTTATCCAAGGTAAATGGTTGTAACAACTCCTAGAAGCTTCGGGGTTCTTTTTATTTTTCCCGGATTTTCTTGATCGACGCACCCCTAGTAAGGGAAAATCTGCTCTGATCAGAGCATGTGCAAAAGCGAGCAACGTGCCACTCAAAGCAAGTCCCTAAAGGGCCAAGGTGTGTTGGGCCTTAAAAGCATTCAAATGAAGTAGTGAAGGTCAGCAAGTCAGGGATTTGAGAGAGTCATTCTTAGGGATTTGTGTAGGGATGATGAAAAGGTGTTCATGGATGTTGTTGGATCCATTTTATAGGCCTGTTGAACAGATGTGACAAAATGGTCTATAACACCATTAATGGTCTAGTTTTTGGGGGGTGGTTTCTACATCCATTTTCTCCTCGCTGTCACCTTTGGTCATGTTAATGGTGATTTGTACAGGGTGTACATATTTTAGTTTATTTGGTCTGGAATTCAATGTTTCTTTTTAGATTGAAGGGTTTTTCTCTCTCAAAGGATATATGGGTGTCCCATGCACACCTCTCTGGATAAGCTTTGTGACGGTTGGATGTGTATTCTCGAGGAGTGTGGCTATTGCAATGAATTGGCCTGATTCCCCTTATCTAACAGAATTGATATGAGTCACTTTGGAAACCAAGGCTCAGTACATGCGTGATCTGCATGGAATTTTGTCACATGGTAAGGAAAATTTGATGGTTTTGGATACTGGCGGGAAAAGGAATATGCATGCAGACCAAAATGAAAATGGGATTTAGATATAAGAAATCGATCACAAGGATTTCATACCTGTAAGTAGTGGATGAAAATATAAGGCAGTCAAGGCATCTAAGGAGATAAAAGAATTGTTTTTGGGTAAATATATATTTTGGGATAGGATTTCAGGCCTTTGTAAGAGGGCACTGGTTGGTAGATGGGAATTTGCGTCCATGGATGATCATAAGATGAAGGATTGGGTTGACTCAAAATGGGTACCGATTTTACAATATAAGTCAAAGATCAACATGTTACTCAATAACTGGTATTTCTTTCACTTTCTTCATCTTGCAGACATAACGAAAATCATGCACATTCCATGGGCTAGTGGTTGAAGTTTCTTGAGCCTGCAATATTGGTACATGGGATTTAACCCTCTTATCGACATCCCTCGAAGAAAATTGATATGGGTTAAGCTATAGAGGCTTCTAATGGAGCTATGGACTCAAAATTCCATGGTTATGATTGGTAATTTGACCAGGAAATTTATCTTTTTGCATAAGAGTATCCTATGTCGGTTGGATAAACGTCTTGGATAGATTTTAGTGGAAATGGATTTCTTGGATGGTATTCTTGCAAGGTTGGACCTTAAATGGGTGATTTGTATTTTTGCTAATGTATTGATTACTAGGGTATTCCTTTTCGATTCTTGTGGTGTCACTATATGGGCCACTTGCTCGCAAAAAGTCCTCGACATTATGGTGGTCCTACTTACAAACACCGGACCAAGTTTAATCATCAGTTGAAGAGTGGGATTACAACAACATCAATTGATGTAAGGGTGATTGTTTCCAATTCAAAGTTTACACATTCCTCCCTAGGTACTGTTCATGATACTTTATCAACATTAACCAGTTCGATTTACTCTAGTTGTGACATGGAACATGTGGATAGTGCATTCACCATAAATTTTTTTACGAAATTATTTAAAGCACATATTCCCCCCTCCAAAAATCTAATGTTTTGATCTAGTTTTGTGGGTATTTCTTCTATTTTCAAAGCCCTTCCACATATGGAGGTTGGTATTTTTGCTCTAGACTCTGCAGGCCTCGTGGGTTCTTGTGGGGGTTGCATTTTTGGCAAGTTGGATGTAAATATCGGATAACCTCTAGCTATCAGGTCTCCTAAGATCCATTTTGGCACCTACACTAGTGCACTTTCCCTTACAAGTTCAGACCTTGAGATTCTCCAACAAAACCTGTTTTTAGATATGAGATGCTTACCATCCATTCGACTACAATCTCCCCGGTCTATTTTTCTATTATCCCTAACTGTATGGAGAATGTTACTATTAGGAATAAGCAACCAAGTAGGTTAAAGGTGGTTCCTCTAGGGGGAAATATTTCTTCTAGTCAATATTTAAAATTCTTGGATTGTTTGGAACTTCATGATGAATCTTCCCTTGAAGACTCTGATTCACTGGCTCTTAGAGAATTTATGCATATTGACAATATTCCACCTTGAAGATTATGCCCCTTAATATCTGGGGATTGGGGAATGCCCATAAATGGAATTCCTTAAAACATTTTGTTTTGACCCACAGACGTTCGGTTATTATAATCTAGGAGAAAATGGTTATTGGTGCAAAGGCCTGGTCATATTTCTGAAATTATGTCTAGGGTGGAAATTTTGTTCTGCTGATGCTCTCAGCCTCTCAGGAAATCTAGCCACTATGCAAGATCCTTAAATTATTGACTTTCTGGATTTCAAAACTTTTCTAGGCATTTTATTAATGGGTTTTTCAAGGGGATCTAAGGTTAGATTTCACATCTTGAATGCTTATGCTCCTTATTATTCGACAAATGATTTCTTGAATAGGATGGATGAATGTGGATCGTTGAAGATTGCATCCTTAATTGTGGTTGTAGATTTAGATTTTATTATCTCTGTGAATGAGATATGGGGGTCTTGTTGTAAACTGGGCCCTTTAGGGTCATATTTCAAGGAGCTTATTGAAATGAAGAATTTTGTGGATATTCACCCAATCTCTCTTACTCCTACATGGAGGAATGGGCGTTTTTTATGGGAGGGTATTGAAAAAGATTGGGGACATTTATGGTTCATGAAACTTGGAGGATTAATTTGGCTTGTTATGTTCTTGGTTCACCCCTACGATGTTGTTTGCTCATTCTCCAATCCTTTTACAATGGAGGGGTGAATGTATTTGGAAGGGTCTCCCTTTTAAATATAATCAGTTTTGGTTAAATGAAAGTGATTTTGTGCAGCTAGTTAGAGCTACTTGGTCTAGTATGGAATTTCATACAGAGACTTCTAGTATGGATGTTGTGTACTTAAAATTAAAGGAATTAAAGAAGGTGGTTCGTAGGTGGGAAAGAGAAAAAATATAAACATAGAAAAGAACTTGCTGACATTGACCAAGCTCTATTGTTGTTTTATGACCCAAAAGATCATAGTTTCTTCTCAATTTCTCAACACCATTAATATGCCACAAACCTAGAGGCTCGTAAGAGACATATTTTAAAACTATAAGAAGAGGAATGGCGACTCAAGAGCCACACCATTTAGATTGTAGGTGGTGACAACAACACATTTTTTTCATAATTTTGCCTCCCAAAGGAGGAATACAAATACTATTTGGGACTTGATGGATGAAGAGGGAAAGAAAATTTACAAGCTTCAAAATCTCCACAAGGAGGCTATCCAATATTTTTGGTGCCTTTTTCATGCAAGGGATGAGGTGGACATCGATAATCAACTGGGGGTTATTTAGTCATACCTTGAGATGTTCTATATGGATGATGATGGTTATATTGGGCGACTGATCACTATTGAAGAAGAGGCAATTACACTTAAGTATTTTTCTAAGGACAAATACATAGGGCTGGATGGGTTGACCATGGAAATATTATTACGTTTTATGGATATAATGGGGCTAGATTTGTTGCATTTGGTTGAAGAATCATAAACTCTACGTAATATCGCTGGTGCTGTAAACTTTACCTTTATTTCTTTAATTCCAAAGGTTTCTAAGATGACTTCTTTCCAGGAATATCAACCTATTTCTCTGTGCAATATTGCATACAAAATGGTTTCAAAAATTATTGCTACTTGGTTAAAAGGTAGGCTATCAAATTATATCACCCCTAAATAATTTGGAAAACATCACCCAAATCTAGGATGATGCGGCCATTTCTTGGGAGTGCATGCATTCCATAAAGGTTAGAAAGAAGGAGGATTTATTATTAAAACTGGATTTGCATAAAGCATATAACTGTTTGGATTGAGATTTTCTTCAGATGATTTAAAAAAAAAAAAAAAAAGGCTTTTGTTGGGGGTGGTTGACTGGATTATGGCATGTGTCACTTTGTTTAATTATGCAGTCTTGATAAATGGTGTGCTTTTGAGTTTCTTTAAGGAATCACGTGGGTTTCAATATGGATTCTCATTATCCTCCATTTTATTCCTCTTGGTGATTGATTGGTTGAGTAGGAAAATTACAAAAATTGCATTAATATGTGTGCATATTTCAATGAATCTAGACATGCAACACATAAGGATTCACAAAGATGCATTCAACTAGTAAATTTTTGATTAGTTGAGTAGGAAATCGACTTGGAGATTATCAAGGGTTTTCAGGGTAACCATACACTGCCTTTCCCTAGCATCAAGTACATCCATAACAACTGTATTTATTCCCTAAATGAGATTCAAACTACCTATGATCCTATTTACCAATTTGCAACTTGGCTATGCCCTTGTGATTTGGGTTTAATTCATGAATTGACTAGGATTTGGGCTAAGTATGTGGTTAATTTATACATGACAGACACAACCTTAGTGGATAAGGTTGATAGCTTCTAATGGGATGAAAAAACTATAGAGGGACAAATGTTGGTTGAGGAGATCTATGGGTATATTTCTCTATCTCACCAAAGTTCTGCAGATAGATGGTGGTACAGGAAGATATAGTTATGGAATATGCCCCCAAAACTCAACTGTTTTGGGTGGTTGGTTTGGAAAAATAAGATTTTAACATGGGAGAATCTATGCAAGAGAGGCTTCATTTGTCCTGGTATATGTATTATGTGCACAAACAAAAATGAGAATGTTATATACATATTTCTCAAGTACCCCTATGATGTGGCCATTTGGATAAGTGTATTGAAAATATTAAACATCATTGCGGTTTGGAAAATTTCATCTATTGAAGAATGCCTTTAGGTCTAGAATTTGAAAATAAGGATGTTAAAACACTTCCTTTCTATATTTTATTCCTTTCTATAAGTATGAAAATAACAAAAATTGCATTAATATGTGTGCATATTTCAATGAATATAGACATGCAACACATAAGGATTTACAAAGGCGCATTCAACCAGTAAATTATTGGAGCAAATATCTTGTTGGATTCTTCTATGGGGCAATACATCTCAACATATGTGGTAGTGGGCCATATATTATCATGAATCCAGATCTATATTATCTTTTTAGTTGGAATAACAGTGAAGGTACAAACACTCGGGCTAAGATCATTGCACTATGGGAAATATTATTTTACGCAAGATGGCTAGATATTGCAACACTCGATGTTTTTGGGGATTCCAAAGCTGCTATTAATTGAGTTAATGAAAAGTTATCCTTTGAACCTCTTGTGCTTATCAACTGGATGAACATAATTAGGTTGTTGACAAGTCTTTTCAATAAGGTGAGTTTTCCCATATATTCAGGGAACAAAATAGTATCCCTGACTAGGGGAGATCAATTTCTCTACATATAGTATGGGTAGACTACAGAGGACTGACAAAACCATGTTTACATGAGCTACTTTTAAATGTTGTTGATATGTTGCTTCATGTGTGGAATATGTATTGATCTTTTGTTTAACTGTGGTTATTATGTCTTTTTTGTATAGACTTCTGCTGGGAAAAATTTCCAAAATATTGCAATGCTATATTTTTTTGAAATCAGTCAAGGACTTGACTATGTGATTCTGAAATTTTTGTCACATGTAACTGTTTTTTCTTAATACAAAAGCGAGTCAATTTTTCTTTCCTAAAACAATTCAAGTTGGTGCTACTATTGTGAAGATGTTATTGGTAATTCAATGAGCTATGCAAGTAGTTGATTTGATTTCCATGGGGTTAAGTGCATTAAATCTATGCCACCCACTTTACATTGTGTGCTACCCTTTGAATGGGAGAAGTGCCTAGGAGTTTCCCAAAAAATTATTTCCAATATAACATTAGAAGTGAGGTGCACTTTACAACACAATGTGTATGAGATGTGATATGTAACATATCATAACACCAATAAAAGAAAAGAAAACTTGAGCTCTACTAATAAAAAAATAAAAGATAAAATTTTACAATACAAATTCTAAATAATATCATAACAAAATCAAGTAGTATAGGTCCTTTTTAACTTAAATTTTCAAAAGCATATGCAACATTGTACTTCGATTTTTTTTAATCTCTCTCTCTGATAAATTTGGGGAAATGATGAATCTATACTAGTCAATTTCAATAGCAAGCTCATAATTTTTACAATATTAATAAAAAACTTTGCATTCCTTGTAAAGATATTCAATAATTATTATAAGACAAAAAATATCATAATGAAGAATGATAAAGGTTTCAACTATGTTTTTTTTTGGTAAAGTAAATGCTTCTATTTCAAGATATCAAGAAATGCTAACAATACATAGAAATATTTGTCATGGTATGGAATTAGGGAAACTAGACCAGAGACAAAACTACAATTTTATGAGTAACCATTTAAACAATTCACTAATGTTCAACATGATACTAAAAAAACTAACTTGCCCAACTAGGCCACGTGGGACATATCTAATTGAAAAAACAAAATATTAAACAAATAATCCAAAACACAGTAATGGAGGGGAAATGTCATTTGGACCAATCAGAGTTTGAGGCTACCACTACAATGGGCTCTTTGTTACTACTAGGAGAGCAACTAAAGTTAGGAGGAATGCCTAGATGCACCTCCACATGACCAAGCCTTTGGTCTAGGGATTGCACGGTGAGTTACAACTTGTCCAAAATTAGTAAAATTCTTCTTTGGCCTTGTTCCTATCTATGAAGACTTGGCCCAATAAGAGCTTAAGGTGCCAATATATATCCATTGTATACATGTATTTGGTTGTATCTACCATGGGTATGACCTATATCATGTACCTAGTCTCCAACATTACCTAGAATATTCAAATTAGTGAGACGATGCCTATTATTTGCTATCTTGGGTTCTTCTTTTAGTTTTCGCCTGTATGGGTTGAGGAGTGTGCTTGTGGTAGTGTTGGGCATAACTCTCTTCCCTTTGCTACGCGTAAGAGCCATCTTGAACATGATCATATGCTACTCCTCTTCTATTGCACACCCTTTAACGCGACATGTTAACTTGGAATCATCATTGAGAGTGTTGACTCACTCCTAGGAAATTCATGCACAAGGTGGTGAACAATAATGACAATGTTAGACCAAAGGAAGTGGGTAGATGAGGCGGTGAGAAAAGGAGGTTGGTTGGACGAAACAAGGGTGAAAAAACTGACATGGACGAGAAGAGAAGATCGGGGAAGCCACTAAGACCTATTAAGGCTAGAAGAAAAAAGAGGGGGGAAACTTGCCAAGAACCATAACCAGCGAAAAAGAGGGTCAAATAAAACAACAAGAAATAAAAACAACACCAAAGAGATAAATGAGCTAAGGAGGAAACAACACGAGACTACATAGAGTAAATAGAAAGCCAGAGAAGGAAGTTGTTGGAGAGCTAGATAGAAAGATTTGAGAAGAGCCATAAGGTGCAATAATTCTTCCCACAATGTGCACTGAATATGAGCACATATACTTCCCTGATGCAGAGTGAAGTTGCTTCGTCTCTTGAGCGTGAACCTCCACATGGAGTGAAAAAGAATCATGAGTAGGCTAGCTAGGATTGGGGTGTTCGATGACCATTATCCTTCATGAAATAAATTCATAGATGTGTCAATTCTCCTCCAATGCTAAACCATTAACTCAAGACTAAAGTTCAAAGAAAATGCCCTCATATTGAAATGAATTAACATGGTTTGTCACATGAACATAATGAATGCTATGATTTAAGCTTATCGGGGGGGGGGGGGCGCATTATCATGTCCCTTCCCATGGATGCATAGTGGGACAACAACATATGCTCCTCCACTTGTCTACCATGAAACTCCCCATTTACTGAATGGGTCCAACCATGTTTTTTTTTGTAAATTGTAGCAATTGATATTCCTTAAAAAAGAGATTACATAAAGAGTACATCCATAAGCAAAGTGTCTTGACAACAGAGGTCAAAGACAAAGGAACAAAGATTTCCTCCAAGAAAAACTAAACTCCCTGCAACAATCATAATCCATATACCATAATCCAAGGAGTTGAGACAAGAGAAAACACAATAACTGAAACCATAATATGAAAATGAAATAATAAAATATAAGACAAATGATATAATCTTTAAAAATTAATGGGTTCAACTATGTTGATATGAAAATGAAAAAATAATACAATATCTAATTAAGATCCATTTAAATAAGTTTAACATTTGTAACCCGTCTTTTTTATGACATAAAAAGTCTTAACTTTGAGATTAAATACCCCCTCCCTTCACACATATAATACAAGGTCTCTACATTCACTAAGATTTGAGTTTAGATTTAGGTTTGTTTGTTTGTTTTTGTTTTTGTTTTTTAAATACAAATATTATAATATATTGTAATTCAAACGTGTTATTAATTATTTTTTTCCTAATAATTCTGTTCGAAGGTCTTTTCTTCCTTTTCTCTTGCAAATGTCAATCCATTTGAAGAAGTTGTTAGGAGCAAATGACATGTAGACAATGGTCACATTTCCTTGAGGTGCTTCCATTTTTAGAGGATCTGCAACAATGGTTGCTTGCTTATCACTGTTCCAGTGATTTGGTTCATGAAGACATTTATGTCCGCTTATGGATGAAGCCAAGATCATGCTTGTCTCTCTCTCTTCTCCATCCCGGGGATCTGGATGAGGGTGGGGAGATGGTGGAGGAGGAGGGATTGTAAATTCTTTGGGATGAGATGGCACTACGGGGGACTGTGCTAGGGTTAAGGGACTAGATTTAGCTGTAGTTGCTTGTTGTTGTTGCATGATATCATGGTTATCAGTCAAGTAATTCTTATATACTTTTGGATCTTTCCATCCTCAATTCTTTTTCTTGGCATCAAGGGGATGAGAATTCCTTTGAGAAGACGAGTAAGTATTATGGAAATGACCTGGCTGATGATAAGACCTACAACAGAAATATGTGTTTTCATAATCCATTGACTGTGAAAAGGTTATGTCATTCTAATTGATAAGGATCCTACCAGGACCCTTTGCTAAGATCTATTTTGACATAAATGCATGCAAGGTTATAGTACCCCTCGCAATCCTATTTGTATCTATCTTAATAAATGACCTAAAGAGTTTCCTACAGAAGTTGAGATTTGTGGAGTTAACAAATGAATGGGCATATCAAGAAGTATTACCCAAATAAGAGTGGATAGAGTTTTCATGGATAAAGGGTTGAATTCAGGAACCCATGGCTGAAAGGAGGGTCCATAATAGTCCCAAAACTAAGGTCATTGATAAAAAAATCTTTGTAGTCATTTGGATTTTTGAAATAAACCATAAAGAATCCCTTCGAATAGAAATACATATCCATATTCCGGGACCAGGTTTGCTACACCCATTTCCGGAGCATGGATGCTAATGGCCAAAGCCCATTAAAATGACTGATAATGGCATTCCACTCATAGGCTAAACTCAAAATATTGGATCGGGGGTCTTTCACCTATAGTTATGGAATGTCTTCTTCTTGTTCTACTATGAAGGTTGGCTCTGAGAGGTCTTTGGGAGTGGATTTTGAGAGCTTTGGCATTAGAGCATCCTTAAAGGATTATGGCTAAGATGAAGAGGGCGCACCCTAGCCTTTGGCTTCTAGATTCAATCTCAAGACTAAGAGGATTAAGGCGCCCTTAGCTATACCATAATATTTGAGCAAAAACCTTTCCTAAAGTTGCCTACCCCCATATAGGAGTCACATTGAGATGGTAGGGATTTTTGTTCAATCTTGGATTATGGTTGCGAATGCAGAGACCAAGTCAATGGCTCCCATTTGCAGACACAAGGTGCCCCCCATGAGTGGCCTCATGAAGACTCAAAAGCTGGAGTGATTTGAAGTGATGGCATCACCTTGGAGGAGGGGAGAATCCTACTGCAAAAGAATTCCTCATAGTTTAATGGATTTGGAATGATGACGACACAATCATGGAGCTCCGAACAAAGGGGAGATTATTGAAGTTGAAAATCTTCTAGAGATAGGACAACGACTAAAGGCTTCAAGGTTTCCATCACGATAATCACCAACAAAGAAATCAAGTTTTGATAAGCGATGTTCCTAGAATTCTCTACTTAGAGGCGAATGGTTCTCTTCATCATGGTATTTTCCCCATAAGAATGACCAAATCCAACCTCAACTTGGCACAAATGTTCCTTTACTGCTTGGATGCCACATTGTCTGCAATGCAGACCAACACCTGTGGGTATTGCTCCAACAAATCACATATTTTTTTGTTGTTGCAAACAATCTTCTTTTCAGGCTTGGTTCCCTTGAACCTCATTTTTATGCCCTATAGAATGCTTGTGCAGATTGCAAAACCCTAGTTCTTCACCCTCTTTTTTCTCAATAATTAAAAAAAAACTCTATATTTATAAAATCATTTTTTTTGTTAAGAGAGAAATTGATAATGAGAATCAAACCATACAATCATAGCTGCCACCCACAATCACATTGCACCACTGCCCAGAAAACCTCTAGGTCCACCCGCAAACCATACCAGACAAGGTAAGCCAAAATTGCGTGTGATGAGCTCACCCACAAGTTTGAGCCAATAACCTTTACAAACAAGTACCTTAACAAAATACTTAATCATCAACAAACTTTTGCCCCATAGACTTATAAAAATCACTTTTAAATTAATAAAATAAAATTATGAATAATATATGTTAAAACCTTATCATATAATTGTAAATAAAAATATTTAAAAATGATAATTTATTTTATATTAAAAAGTTACATCAATTCAAATTACCTATTTTAATAAATACTATTTATTTAAGCAAAGTTTTTTTTATTCTTTATTTTTGGGCGATGCCTTTCAAAAATTTCTCTTATGTGATTTTTACCAAAAGACTTTGCTTAATTTATTATAGATCATAGAAACTTGAATATCTGAAAATTTTATTTAATTAAATTCATAATTATTTATTTATTTTTATTTTTTTAAATTAAAAGGGATAATTTATTTTATATTAAAAATAAAAATTAGTACCATTTTAAACAAAGTCTTTTGGTAGAAATCACATGAAAGAATTTTTAAAATAAAAATTAGTACCATTTTAAACAAAGTCTTTTGGTAGAAATCACATGAAAGAATTTTTTGGTGGACGCGTTTCGAACCAACAAGTGTGGTTCATCATCATGACCACCAAATGAAGAGCCAAACCATGGCAAAGGCTTAAATATAGAGATGAAGAGCCAGACCATAGCAAAGGCTTAAATATAGAGTAAGAGACATAATTTCAAGTAACGACTATATTTGAACAATAATGTTTAAATTATAATATTAATTTATTAATATATTAAAAAACAAATATTATTAAGTAACAACTATATTAAACGACTAGTTATTGAAAAAATATTTAAATAATGATATTATTTGATTTAATTTATTAAAAAATATTAGTAGGTGACGGCTATATTTAAACGTCTAGTTTCTTGGAAAATAATATTTAAATTAAATTTATTAAAACCATATTTTAATAGTTCTTAAAAAATAATATTTAAATAATGATATTAGTTTATTAAAATATTAATATGTAACGGAACGGCTAGTTTTTGAAAAAGATTTAAATAATGATATTATTTCATTAATTTATTAAACATAACAATAGTTAACAACTATATTAAATGGTTATTTTTTGAAAAATAATATTTAAATTAATTTATTAAAACCAAATATTACTAGTTTTTGAAAAATAATGTTTAAATAATGATATTAGTTTATTAATTGATTAAAATATTAATTATGTAATGGCTATATTAAACTGCTAGTTTTTGAAAAAATAATATTTAAATTAATTTATTAAAACCAAATATTACTAGTTTATGAAAAATAATATTTAAACTGTGATATTAATTTTATTAATTTATTAAAAACGAATATTAATAAATAATCACTATATCAAACAACGAGTTTTTAAATTAAATAAATAAATAATCAAAGTCCAACTTTAAAAGAAGGGGAGTAAAAAATTATAAAAACGAGTGAAGACGGTAATCAAGACAACATCATTTGATAAATAAAATAAATAATGAAGATAAATTAAAAATAATTAATGAAAAAATAAATAAAATAAAACAAAAATATACACAAGTCAAAATAAATAAATATATATAAATAAACAAATAAAAATAAAAATAAAAATAAATAAATAAAAACATAAACATATTTATATATATCCAAAGAAAAAATAATCAATAAATAAAATGAGGTCAACAATAAAATATGGGGCTCAGGCCCCATTAAACAGATAACAAAAACACTAAAAGGAGTTAAAAATGAATAGGATAATAAAATACATAAAAGAAACATGAAGGATCAAGAAAATAAACTCTAATGAAGAATAAATCAACAACAAATAATATAAAAATGATGTTAATACCTAAAAAAAATAGGAGGACAAGACAGGGACCCAACTTCTACTAATATTCCAACCATCATCTCTATTCAAATTATTGGGTCAATTTACGATGATGGAAATGACTAACGTTAGCAACGACTTGGGCCTCCTCAATAAAAATGTAATACTTAGATTTATATGCATGCTCTGCCAAAACAAAGAAACAAGTCCTACCATACTTGATATTAACCACATACTCACAAATCCTTTGATCAATCGAATAACCCGTCTCACCATTTTAATAAATTTCTTATATTTTATTTTAATTAGTGCTATCACCGATTTTAGCCCCCAAAAAAAAATACCACGTTGAAAACGCTAACGCTAATAGTACCCATTGATATTTTATAAAGTTTTATATGCACAAATGACACCTCATTACATGATGCAAATACCATTTAACAATTATCTGACACGGGCAGCAGAAATAAATAATTCCCGAGTCGTTCATCCAGAATCCAGATGGGAAAATAAAGGACGAGTTGCTCATCCACATGGTAAAATAATTAGAGAAATGATTTCTTGCATATCGCACATGCCCAAAATAAAGAAATGATTGCGACACCTCACCGACGAGCGCCCATCAGGGCTGCATCATCACTCTGAGACTCCTCACATCAAGCCTAGTGTTCTTTAAACAAAATCCGACCCACGTTTATTCCGTGTAAAATGATGTAAAACCCTACTCATCTGTTCACATCAGAGAAGATTGGTTGCGAGGAATCCGAGTGGCTGCAGCATAAATTAGTAAATTCAGACCGATTTGCCGATTCGGTTTTCAACTTCTATCAATATTAATAGTATGAACCCTAGCGGTTTCAAGATTCACCGGCAATTTCATTTTGAGGGGCACCTGTAGTGAATTTCATCGCCAGACGCTGCCAAATACGATTCAACGCTCTCATCAACGGGGGCTTTTCGATTTGTTTGTTAGAAGACGGATCAATCTGTCAAGAAACAGCACGCAAACGGCAACGGGTTACGACATCAATGGTTGGCGATCTGCATGTAAAGTGCGGATTATTATAAGAAAATTCGAAGATACGGTGTCCGAAGCCATTTCTCGTGTTAGATTTGACGCCATTGTCGGGGATGGTGTAGAGAAATGGAATAAACAACATATTCGGGGTGTCTTTAGTAAAATGGAATGTCCACTTGGAATATATATTGCCATTAAAGGATAAGGGAGGGCCTTATATTTTTTAAAAACAATTTATTTCACGCACACCGTATCCTTTTTTGTTGGGATCACGACAGTAAGGCTGCCGGCTTCACATTTAGTGAACAAATTTGTTACCGCAAAATAATTAGCGGCCCGAAACATTAAAAGGGCACGCAATCAGCTGTCAAATTAATGGATAGAACTTCTATTTCCCTTAGTTTGTCCGTATCTTTGGTTTAAATGAGAACACATGTCTCTTATCACCTTGCAATCGTCCCCGTCAAGGCAAATCTCGTTCGTATTTCTATACATCCGGCCAATTTGGACAAGGTATGGGCACCTTAGACTTATTATCTTGACAATGGTCTATCATTGTCCCCGATTATAAGCAATGGTCTATCATTGTCCCCGATTATAAGCAATTTGAGTAGAAATCTACTCCTTCGCCTGTTTAATTGACTGAAAACGTAAAAACCTGTCTCAATTTGTGCAATTTAGATCCCTTTATGTAGAGTTTCCGATTGAAACGCAAACGTCCTGCCAATTCTCATCGAATTCAGCTGTTCTGAATCGATTATGTTCATATTACTTCCCAGTCTCTGTTATTATTGCCTGGACTATTTTTGGTACTGAATTTAGGGCCATTTAAGCCATTCAAATTCCATTGCCAGACCATTTTGGCCTGTGAATGCTATAATTCGGCAATCGAATTACACCTTTTTGCTAAAAGAAGAATAAGCGCTTTAATGTACTGGCTTTTCCATACCATTGGACGAAGGATAGCCGCCCTAGGAACTAAAGAATATGTGCGCATTTTGTGGTATTCATTTATGACTTTAGAATATAACGCGTTAACTTCATCGCATCTTTCAGTAATATTCTTCATTGTAAGCACCTTTTATTTCATAAAGACAGCTCAAAGTAGCAGGTAGTGGCAGCATCGAATATCGAGATTGTATCGCCCCTTCAGAAAGGAGTACGATCTATTAGGGTTTCTAACAAATTGGAAGCCGAAGGGTTTTCTGGTGAGCACGAACATGAAATGATGATGTCTCTCCAAAGAGGACCAGAGCAGGTTATCAGTAGCAGGGGGGGATCTGTTCTTGGAAGAAAGACAATATTGAAGAGTGATCATTTCCCAGGATGCCAGAATAAAAGATTGCGACCGCAGATTGAGGGAGCCCCCAATTATCGACAGGTACGTTACATCTTTAAATTTCTATTGCAGTTTTTATTTTTTTGCGTTTATATTATATGATATTATGTAAAATCTTTTCCACTGCCACTTTCGGAAATGTTCTGCAATTTTCTCGACAAGTTGATTAGGTTGTAGGAGGTCGTTGAGTAAATATTTCTTGCTTGTCATACATCTGACGAGGACATTACCTTCCCCCCTTTAACTGGCTTACGTATGAGAGCAGGAAGTTCCACTAGTTCGGCGTTATTGTTTCTTTTAGATACACGGCTGGCTGTACTGTTTTCTTTGTAAAGATATACGCGTTATATAATAGGTTATATTTAGTTGAATGATCTTGAATGGCCAGGAGGTCGATCATTATGGGTTATTACGAGGATTGGTAGTTTAGTGCTTTGTGTTGTCTGTTGTCCAACACCAAGCTTGGGTGTGTGCATATAAATGATATGTAGAACAGATAACGATGAAATGGATGGATCACGTCATGTCCTGTTCTCGATTATGATCTCAGTATCTTGTTGGCTTGTACCATGAAACATTGGGCCTGAATTAGGTGTGCATGCCACAAGGATCATTCAACTATCTATTGACAATTATGATTTTTAAACCCAAGGTGTTTTGTCTGCGTCTTGGATTAGATCAGAAAAAAATTCTTTCAAAATACTCTCTTTTTGGTCTGCTTTTCGTTATGTACAAGTGAAGCACGACGTTTAACATCCTTCCTGTATAGTATTGAAATCGAAACTGAACAAGTGTCATATTTGGTTATTGTTACAAAAAACACATCTGTTACTCATCCTCAGTTGACGAGGTTAAGAGTTTAGATTTATCTATTTACATCTTTGATTTCTCTTAAAATAGTTGTTCCATCCATCAGTCACAGCTTGTGACTTGACTTATTTATTTCTATTTCGATCCCAGATTCAGCTGAA
Organism: Pinus taeda; assembly: GCA_000404065.3. Classification (NCBI taxonomy): domain Eukaryota; kingdom Viridiplantae; phylum Streptophyta; class Pinopsida; order Pinales; family Pinaceae; genus Pinus; species Pinus taeda. Next base: position 119,587 of record APFE031660930.1, read on the forward strand.
GCAATCTTTAATTGTGGACACTGGTACTGCCATGGTCACAAATATGCCCTCATTTTGAATTGAAACAGTCACTTTATTATCTATTATATGTCCTTTTATCTTTTCCCATTGGGGTATTGAGTGTATATTTTCCTGAAGTATCTTAGAGCATCAAACAATCTGGGCATAGTTGGGTAAATATATTCTTACATTGCTTGGCAATTTTCATGCCTCATATAATGCCATCATTTTTCCCTCCACGATACAAGTTGAATTACTGAAAATTATGTGCAGAGAAGAAACAGATTGTTGATGTTTTGGGTAGCATTGGGAGTATTCTCACATGTGGGGTAAGTGGGCTAAGTGATGGGGCTTTGAAGTTTGCACTCATAGATCCATGGTATCCACGGTATTGCACCTTTTGGAAAAATATAAGTACAAGGGTGAGTGATTCATTCTCCTCGTAAAGGTTGAATTACTGAAAATTATGTGCAAAGAATAAGCAAATGGTTGATGTTTTGGGTAGCATTGGGAGTATTCTCACATGTGGGGTAAGTGGGCTAAGTGATGGGGCTTTGAAGTTTGCACCCATAGACGCATGGTATAGATCCATGGTATTGCACCCTTTGGAATAGTATAAGTACAAGGGTGAGTGATTCATTCTTGTGGTCGGTAAGAGAGCATCTTGTGGAGGAGAAGGTTGAGTAGGCCTCAGGCCTCTGAAGGGCCGAGAGGGCTTGTGGAGGGCCAAGAAGGCCTAGAAGGCCCATTGATAGCAAAGAGGGCTGAGAGGGCCTCTTGTTGGCAAGTTGGGACGAGAGGGCTTGTTGTTGGTAGGCTAAATGATGGGGCTTTGAAGTTTGCACCCATAGACGCATGGTATAGATCCATGGTATTGCACCCTTTGGAATAGTATAAGTACAAGGGTGAGTGATTCATTCTTGTGGTCGGTAAGAGAGGATCTTGTGGAGGAGAACGTTGAGTAGGCCTCAGGCCTTTGAAGGGCTGAGAGGGCTTGTGGAGGGCCAAGAAGGCCTAGAAGGCCCATTGATAGCAAAGAGGGCTGGGAGGGCCTATTGTTGGCAAGTTGGGACGAAAGGGCCTTTTGTTGGTGAGAGAGCACAAAGACATGCAGGAGCACGAGACATTGTGAGAGAGATTCTCTCAAGTAAGCAAGAGATCTGCATCAGTAATATTGTAGGTTTGCTGTGAGTAAGATACTAAGTTGTGCCAGGTTTGAGGAAAGAGCGTGAAGCAGCAAATGAGATCCAAAACGACCATATCAAAGACGGATCTAAGGCTTGATATGCTATATTAGATCTAGGGTAATTGTTTTATTTGTAATTTCCTTGAGGGCCATTATCCTAGTAAGGGAGTTCGAGTAGGTTTTGAGAATAATTTACTGAAGAATTGTTGATTGGGAAAAAATTGTGTGTAATATGTTACTGGGCATGATCTAATTGCTAGTTTTATAAGTTCCACTATGAAAATTTGTTTCTGGTTAGGCACATTAGTGTGTTTCAGTTCATTAGTTGTGTAAATTAATAGGAAGCTATTACCAGATGTAGTGTGTGCACTGAGCCTAGTGCCCAAAATTCTAACATGGTATCAGTGCATGGTCTCTGAGGAGGGTAGTTGGATTTGAGATTTGCACAGGTGACAACTCTGGGAGGGAGTTGTAGGAACTGTTGTAGGTAGCAACAGTGGTTTGAAGAACCTTGCCAAGAGAGTTGGCTGAGTATGGTAGACTGCTTGCATGGGCCGTTAGGCTTTAGAGTGAGTGAGCAAGCTCAGGAGGGAGTCTGTCTTCAGAGGGAGTCAGCAGCTCAGGAGAAGACAACCTTTAGTTTCAAAAAGTCATGGTAAAAGATGGCCATGTAGGATGCTAAAGAGTGTGAGGCTTGTAGGAGTAGGATATCTTTGAAGAGGAGTCCCTATCATGCAACAAGAATTGCTTCTGTGTCATATGGAGAAGATGTGGTAGTAGATCAAGCGTGAAAATGTGTTGTAGGTTTGAAGGCAGAGCCACTTCTAGGTGGTGTTGTGAAAATACATCTCTCGCTAAGAGGGCTTCCAGAGGCCAAACCACCTCAACCCTCAACCAACGATTCCACCTTAGGGTCAGACATCACTAACCATCAACAGATCAGTCTCTACCCAAGCTGTCCAAGCCTCCAGAGCGTTTGTTCCAACCAAGGCTTCCAGAACTAGTAACTCAACCCACAACTGCTCTCGGGCTCCAGAGCGTTTGTCCAGCCAACACTTCCAGGACTAGTAACTCAACCCACCAAGGGCTCTAGAGTGTTTGTCCAACCAAGGTTTCCAGGACTAGTAGCTCAATCCAAGCTGTTACAGGGCTTCCAAAACGTTTGTTCAACCAAGGCTCCAGGAACTAGTAACTCAACCCACAGCCATAAGGAACATGAGAACCAACTACAAAACAAAAGGAAAGAAACCCACAACACCATGGATATCCAAGAAATGGCAGGGCTAGATAACTAAGAAACTACATGCATGTGCCATGCATGCCAAAACTTGTAAGGAAGTCATACATGCAACTCGGTACCTGCAAGCAAAACCCAATGTAGCTGATATCTTGATATCCTGTTGCGCTTTCCTACTCTTCTTTTGCTTGCTTGCTCCAAAGCCCAAGTATGCCGCACTCTTCCAAGAGTGCTCCAAGAAAACTCTAAGTGTCAAAGAGTACGAGAGAGGGAGAGAATAGAGAGAGTGCTCCAAGCTAAAACTGACAATAAGGCATGAACTGATCCTCATAAGTCTTTTTATCAATGAGGCCTCTATTTTCTTCATTTTTCCATTATTTTCCTTCATTTTCCTCCTCACATGCAACTTGTGACCTTTCACCTTCCTTTTCTCCTATTTTCCATTATTTTCATAAATAAAATGCCAGTAAATGCCTCATGCCTTTTCAAAGTCTTTGCCATTTCCTTTGCCAATTTCCATAGCCATTAATTAATCACAAGTGACCCCCATCACTATGTTTTTGCCCAACATTCAGCTTGGAATACGTGTCCCACGACCTTGGTTACTATTTACCTTTATTAACTTTATTACATGGATTTTTGACCAGGGTTGTTACAAAGTGCATCACTAACTTGATTCTTGAGCTGTTGTTTCCTTCATGAGTTTGCACTAGAGATAGTGCACGCTACTTTATGCCTCATCTAATGTGTCCACCATGTGATTCACACAGGCATTTCCTCCCATGACGGGGGTATGCTAGTTTTAAGGGTTCATTTTCATGTAAGACAAATAAAATGGGAAGTGAGATTATATGGGCATTTTCATATTTCATAAGGTAGACAATGATTGGTGGCTCACTTGTTGAAGGTCCATGCTATCGATGCATTTGATTTGGACAAATTTGATCATGATTGGCAAGATGAAGTGGCATACTTGGATAATAATGGAGAGGAAGAACTATGTGTTTTATTCTTACTCTACCTAAGGCCTGTCAGAAAATACTCCCAAATGTTTGGAAAACTCTATACTTTTCTGTATTCTAAGTGGCTTCATATAAATACAACATTTTGGTATTCCATGAAATATTGATTCCAGAATTCAAGAAGAGTGGCCACCCTTTACTTACTCAAAGCTCGAATTTCATTGAGGGTTTCATGAACACGTTAGTCTCTTATAGTGGTTTGACCCTTTCCTATTTATTTCCTTTATCATTTCTTAATTTTTTTTGCTCATTTTATGCATGTCAGTTTGTAATGTGCACAAGATATTTTAATTTGAATTCTTTTTCTTTTAAATGTATACTATATTATTTCCTTACCTTATATACCTTTCTAGAATGTTGTATTATTGCTGTACATTGGATATTTTACTTTACCCAAGGCCTTGTTGAGAAATCTAGGGTATTTAATGTTAACAATTTCTATGTTTGATAATTGCTTGTGATGCGCTTTTACTTCTTTATCTTATAGTCTTTTCTTTGTTAGCTTATTAATGTGTTCTTTCATCAAGACAATTACCAAAATGCATAATAAAAGACAAGTGACACAGTATGTATGCTTCTCCAGCTAGGGCCAAAACCTCTCACCTCTTGAGAGGAAAACCCGATCAAAACTCTTCTTTAGATCTTCAATTGATAAGTACAAAGACCATGACATAGACCCTTCACTCTAGTATCCTCTCAAGAACCTTGTCACCAACCTTGATGTTCTGCCTCTTCCCTCCTTCGCTTTTCTTCTTGATCTAGAGCTACTCCTTTCCAACTCCTTCTAGAGAAACTTGGTCTTTATCCTTCTCCACTGCACCTCAACAACTTCCCTAGAGAATCTCGGTCTCTAGGTCTTCTATAGAGAAACTCGGTCTCTACTTTGATTACCTAGAAGAGTCTTTTCTTTGCTGCCCCAGAAGATTCTTTCCTTTGCTATCCCAGAAGAAACTTCGCTGCCCTAGAAGAAAGTCTTCTTCACTGATCCATATTATATTTTCTTCGTTGCTCCAGAAGAGCCACCCTTTTCTGCCCTTACTTCGTACTTTCTTTTGCACCTTTTTCGCACTTCTCCGCACTGTTCTTCTCACTTCTTATACGTCGAATTTAGATCGAAATTGCTTGAATGGAGACCGAGTTGGGCTATATATACACCTTTTCACTGGGGTTTTAGGCCTACTTGACAACTGGACTTTAGGTCGACTTGTTCCAGCGTATTTCATCATCGTTGAACGCCGACTTGAAGAGGTTAGGTGACTAGTTCTTGGAGGATACTTTTACATAGACAAGATGACTTTTCGCAAACTATAACATGACTTCATTACATGACAATGACTCTTGCATTTTATGACTAGATGACAAATAAACCTTAATGACTCTCAATGGGTGTCTTGACTCAAAAACAAAATCTTTGCTCATGAAACCCATGAAGCAAGTCAATAAAATAATTTTATTTTTCTTATTTACATCTCATTACATAAAATCATATTTACATGTCATAATGAAGACCGAACCTAGTTACACTTTTCAACACTCCCTCTTAACTAGGGAGGTATTCATAATGGTACCTTGGAATTTCTCAATCTGAAGAATCTCTCATAAGAAGAATTCAGATTTGTAACTTATTTGTATAGCATCATGCTAACCAACATTTATATAGTAAGGCTTTGACTAACAACTCTATCTCTCCACAAGATCAGAGCAAAATGCTGGCGAGACTAATGTTTTATAGACATACTCATCATTGTCTCTCTCAAAACATACCCCACCCGGATTCTCTCAGGATATACTCCATAAGGACTATTCTTTTCTTGGTCTCCCTAGTCCCAAAAGAATATCGGTCCTCCACAACTACTCTTTCATGGGATTCCCTATCTCATCCCACAAGAGCATCATATGCCAAATGATTACACAATCCTCCATTCTGTATTCTCAGGTGAAGCACAAAACAACATGTCTATTGCTCCTTCTTAAACCAAGAGGTTTTATTCCATTAAAGGAATGTACTCATTCCTATCACAGAGGAATGTACCTAAGCTTCCAGCTTAAGAATTTCGGAGTTTCTTTCTGTTGACACCTAATCCTCATGATTGGGTGAATATAATGTAAATAGATAAATAAGTAATATGAACAGTCATCGGGAGATGAACTGAACAATTTCTCCCTCATGTATTTAATGAAGACCTACCTGAAGGAATAAACACGAATCATTTTTGCCTTGAGGAGTTACTGCCTGGCCTGACATGTTATCAGAGCCAGCTCCATTTTTTTAGCTTTTATGCCCTTTGTAACTCCCTATTCTGCTCCTCTGCTCTCCATTCAAAAGCGCTGTCCATACAAAGCGCTGCATACAAAGTACTGTTCATAAATGTTGGTAGTCTGAATGCTGCTCCACGCAGTGACTTGAACGCTGCTCCACGTAGTAGCCTGAACGCTGCTCCACGGAGTGACCTGCTATCGTTTCTTTTTTCCTGCGAAGACTCACGAGTTGGAGAAGATCTGCAACTGATTCCTAGCCTGTCCAATGTTTTCACAGTGTTTGAAATGAAAACATTGGTAGCTGCAACATAAAATTTTCATGGTAAGAACAAGCGTGGTGAGGGAAGATTTGGTGCTGTGTACAAGGGAACTACTCGAGATGGAACTGTAATCCTGCGTGCTTGATAACCTGCGTGCTTCATAGCTTGATAACCTGCGTGTGAATCAAAGCTTTTGCACGTGAAAGGGTTGATGCAGAAGTTTTGGCCCACATGTTGAACAAAGCGCGACGGAACCACGGTGCTGCGTAACGCAGTGTTGGTGCAATCTTGTGGTGTTGCTTGGTCATGTTGACTGATGAGCATGTTTCATTCAAACTTTGCTTGGGTTCAGCGTTGAAAATTATGGACATGGTATGTGATGCTTTTCCATATATATGCTTTTCCATATACCATAAAGGCACATGAATTCGTTGAGCTTTTAATTACCATTGGGGTATATGGAAGATATATGTTGGAGCCTTTCATTTAGTTCTCGCATAAACAATGAGGTGAGGGAAATATGTTGCATAAAGGTGTAGCGTGAGGTATTGGCATCCATATTGGTATATGAGGAAGAGATTTGAAATCTTTTGAGAATGCCTAGCTGATCTATGTTTTATATTTTCATTAAAGACAAAGACAGTACATGGAGAGAATGCCCTTTTGAAATGTAAAAAAAAATTACCACCAAAAGTACAATTTTACTGTATATTGGCAGAAGTATTTTTCTATCAGTAGAAGTTTTTTTTACAGAATGCATTCAATCATATCCATGGTGGGAATAGTTTTCACTGGCAAGGAGAACTATCCTGAATGGTCCCAGATGATAAAACACACCCTTATTTTCAATGAGTTGTGGAAAGGAGTGTGTGTCGGAGATGGAGCCAATGAACCAGTACAACCTACCTCAGACAAAGAGCTCGTCATTTGGGAAAACAAGAACAACAAAGCTTATGCATTAATCGCAGCATCTGTAAATGAAGAGTGAGTCACATATTTCGTCATTTTCAACTGCCTTGAAGCCTTACAAAAGCTGAAAGAACTTCTATGACTCACATTCTCAACTTGAAGTTGTTCAACTCAGATTTAACTCTTCACTCTTGAATTTGCAAAATAATGATCCTCTTGCTCTTGCATCTGAAGTAAAGTCTATATGCATGGTACAATCCACTAAGGTTGAATTGGATATTCTCTTATCGGTTTTCTCAAGGCACTTTATCTTACTTACTCCATTTATCTTGAGTATGAAGCAAATGGAAATCTCAAAGATATCACCTTTGACTCTCTTGTGAAAAAGTTTGCTGAAAGAGAGAAAGCTTTTGGAAAGAAGACAGCCTCTGAATCTTCTGAAGAGGCTGTGTGCCTTGTTCACATAGAAAAACATCCTACTCAAGATTCTTCAAGAGGAAGAGGTGGTCGAAAAGGAAGAGGAAGATATTTCAGAGGCAGGGGGATGACATTCTCAAGGAGAAAAGGCAGATTTGCATTGCATTCGCTGCAAAAAAAAATGGATCACATGATGCCTCTACATGCAAGCTACCATGGGACAAAATTGAGCAGAAAAGAAACCAACAGAAAGGTAAAACTGATGATACAGACAAAGGTAAAGCACTTGAATCCGCTCACTATGTTGTGGCACAATGTAATATTGGAGTAAATGACGATTTATTTAATGCTTCACTTGCTTCTTGGAAAAATGATTGGTTGCTTGATTCAGGAGCAACTTGCCACATGACTCATAGAAAAGATTTTTTTGAAGAATTTATTGACAATGTTGATGGAGGAGTATACTTTGCAGACCAATAAAAAATCAGCCCTTCAAGTTCTTGGCACAATCAGGCTTAAACTGCCTGGTCTTCCAGACTTTCTTCTGCATCATGTTCATATCTCCCACGGCTCAGAGAAACTTGCTGTCCTTGTCACATTTTCCAGCAAGGTCACTCCATCTATATGTTTGAGGCAAGCTTGAGGTAAGAAAAGCATCTGACCACTCACTTGTCATGAGGGGAATAGAAGAAGAAAGGCTTCTCAAGTTGCAAGGAACCTCTGCTCGTGCACAACATTTCTCATACAATTCTCATCATGAAGAAGGTACACTTCCATCAAGTTTATTATGGCATGCTAGATTTGGACATTTGAACTATGACAGTCTCCGCTTGTTGAAGAAAAATGGAGTTGCTGGTTTGCCTACAATTCCTAGGAAACTTAAGCAATGTGATGCTTGCATCCTAGGAAAGCATAACAAACAGTCTTTTCATGATTCACATTCAAGAGCACTTAGAAAACTTGAACTCATTCATTCAGATTTATGCGGTCCAATGCCCGTTCCTTCTGCAAATGGAAATAAATATATGATAACATTTATTGATGACTATACCAGAATGTGTTTGGTTTATTTATTGAAGAACAAATTTGATGCTTTTCAAGCATTCAAGAATTTTCATAAATGGATTGAAAATGATGTACATTCTCATATTGAGTCTATTTGCACTGACAATGGAAAATAATACACATCAAATGAATTTGAAAACTATCTTCGCCAACATGGGATCAAACATCAAACAACTGTGCCTTATAATCCCCAACAAAATGGTGTAGCTGAAAGAATGAATAGGACAATCTTAAATATGGTACAATCCATGCTCTTCTTCAAAAATGTAAAGATAATGTTTTGGGCTGGTGCTGTTTTTATGTGCTGCATATATAAAGAATATATGTCCATCTAATGCTATTAGAAACAAGACTCCTTATGAAATGTGGTATGGACATGTTCCTTCGGTAAAGCATCTCAGGGTCTTTGGTTCCACATGTTATGCCTTGATACCACAGGTACATAGAAACAAACTTGGTGCTAGAGGTCGTAAGTATATCTTCTTGGGGTATTCAAACACCTCCAAAGCATACCGTCTCTATGATGAAGTAAATAAAAGTTTGTTGTATCTAGAGATGTAATTTTTCTTGAATCATCCAAAACTGACAATGTTGTTGAGCGGCAACTTGATCGCTCGGATAGATTTGCAAAAGCAAAATCATTTCAAGAATTTGATAATCAGATTCCACATCTTGAAGGGGGGATTCCTATACTAGATCAACATGTGGAATCTTCTTCTGAAGAACACTCTCCCC